>JANHGB010023255.1:0-23398 GCA_026283785.1 Coracopsis vasa
GGACCTCAGTATCCTTGAAATAAAAATGCTCTGGAGATGAGATATCACGAGGTCTTAAGGACCTCTGCACAAATCCCAAAGAAGACTTGGTGGTCACAAGGCAGCCAAGGCAATAAGCTGCAAAGAGGCTCAAGGTTTTTATCTGGCATGGTGTAAACAGTAACTGGCTTTGGAAAACTTCTGCGCTATGTGCTTCAGTTACCATGCGGCCTGAGTGGGCTCCACCAGAGCCCACAAAGGTCCGAGTGGTGGGAAGCAGGCATGCAGGCACCTGGAGCACACATCCAGATGTCAGCTGCTGCAGGCATTACAGAGCCTCTGCCCAATCCAGGCAGAGAAATAGCCCACAGACTTAGTCTTTAGCCTTGTCCTGGTTCAGAACAGGATCCCAGACAAGCACAGCTTGGCTCTGTATTTTTGCAGGGTCAAAACAGATAGAAACATTTACTACCATGAACCAGCTGGATATACTGGGGGCTCTTGTTTGCACGATGTGGTTTAGTGCCAATCAGGTTAGGTTAGCCCAAAATAAAGCAGGGCCCTGGTCCCAGCCATCATAGCTTCAATGGCTTTTCTAAACACCAAGTGTCTTTCCAGACCCAGGGTTTGTACTTAAACGTGACTTCATTCTGCTTTATGACTAAGTGGGGGCAGAAAGAAAGGATATGGCCAAGGAAAAACTGTGCTTGCCACTTTATTCATAACGCACTTTTGCAAAGTGCATTTGGTAATTTGCCATTGTAACCACCTGCACGTAGAGCTTTCAGTGCAGAGCTCTGACACTGTATTTAGTTCATACTTTGACTGCTCAGCTAAAACTTCCATTTGTATGCATTTATTCTGCTTCACACATTATGTTATCAGTCACTTTCAATATTTCAAAGTCACAGCAGTTTTTTTCTGACATAGATTTGTCAGAATGAACTGCCTTGATTGCTATTATTATAGACGGCAGTTCCTGACTAAGGGAAAAGTCTTATATAGAACCAGAATATTTAAACTGCTCAATAAAACAATAGATAACACAGAATAAAATTAGAGCAAATGTACAGAAATAGATGCTTTAAATGACCAGCCAAGTAATTTTTTTTTTTTTTAAAAAAGAGGAGGGAAGGCAGGATTTATAATCCTATACAACAGAATTAGTCAGGAAAAATCTAATTTTTTAAGCTCATGTGCAAGGGGTTGAGAATGGCTCTTTTCAGCTGCCAGTGGTAAGTCAGTAAAGTATGTCATACTTGGACTTCTGTTAATCAAATACTTTATCATATTCCTCTAATGATCCCTCTGAATAGAAAGATTTTAATAATCAGTCTACTATAGTCACAGCACAATATAACGAGGGGCTTTGGCCTAGCCCGAGAGGGTGCTTACACTCCTGATTAAGTCCTGGTGGTAGTAATTTGTCATGGCACATGAGCACATCTCTCTCTTGCATGTGCTTAATAGCATGCAGGGACTTTGCTAGTTCACTCTAAAAGCCCTTACAGTTTAGGACTGAACCCGGGGGAAACACACTTGTTTGGAAATGTAATGGTCCTTTTATGCTTACTTTAGCTTAAAAAGCCTTTTCCTTATATTTGCTACTGTTGTCTTCAGCTGAAAGAAGAGTATAATAGGCAAATTTCCAAACCAGTGAACAAAATCTGCCACTTTAACTACCTGGCTTTGTAGATAACTACATACTACAGCTGCTCCCACCAGGTTTCAACTAGTAACAAGCATGAAAGGGCAAAATAACTGCTGGCTGCAGTTCCACAGGTGTGATGCCTAAACATGACCAAAGAGATCATCAGTAACTCCAAAGACATCAGATTCCTATAGAAAGCGCATATGACAAATAAGCTGTTGGTTTAGGTTTGTTTAGCTTTTTTAATTAAAAATTTTAATTTTTTTAATTTAAAAAACAATTTCCATTACAGTAATATTTGGAGAGAAAAGTAACAGAGTAGTAAGCATGGATTTGCAGCTTTGAGAGAAGGGACTAGAAGTTCCTGTCCCAGAACTGATTTTTTTGGCTTTGGTTAGAGTATTCCTAGAGCAACGTGTGAGAGGAAGTGTGCAGAACTGAGCCTTGAGTTAATTGAAAAGTATGCACTCTATTTTTAATGTTGCCTTGTTGTATTAATTTCCTTGGGTTTGGAGGGACTTTAATTAATTAGTAGCGGATCTTCAGATCATGGAATTACATCAGATTTATGCTGGTTTAGCTGATGGGAGAATTTAATCCTATAAATATGTCTTTGGCATAATTTAGATGTAAGGCTCAAGATTAACATAAATTCCCTGTTTCATGGGGATGTTCATTTCTTTTTTTGCCTGCAAAGTAGTATGCAAAGCTACAGAAATGTGTCAACTCTGACAGTCACACTTGTGCAGCAGTCAGGGCTTTCAAAAAGCCATCAGGGTTCACCTGCAGCATCAAATTCACCTGCATTCTTCTACCATTTTATATAAATCTGGAGAAAAGTGTAAATTCCATAGAAAAAAAAGAAATTGAAAATGAAGCATGGTTAATACCCAGAGGAAGTGAATGTTTGTTGATCATCTTTATGTCCTTCCTAAATCAGAAACACCTAAAATGCTCATTTTTCATTTTTCTTAGGCGACATGGGCTAATGTGAGGTGTCCCTGCCCATGGCAGAGGGCCTAGAATTAGATGATCTTAAGGTCCTTTCCAACCCAAACAATTCTAGGATTCTACGATTCTTGAGTAGCAGTCTTGCTCCAAGTTAAATATATAAGGCCTCTTGAAAATAAGGGGTCTTAGAAAGAACCTCTGACAGGTTTTTAAAACAAGAACAAATACATCCATGGTTGTATATATAAGTCAGTCACTGTGCTGGCAGCAGTGTTTATATTTTATTCTCACCCCTAAAATGAAATGTGTGTGTGTGTGCCTGGGCCAGTAGCAGAGAGCAGGCGAATAATGCATAGCAGTACCCTCTCCTCCTGCTTTACAAGTGAAGGGGCTATCACTCCAACTTGCAGTGGGAAACTAAGCTTGGGAAGATAAGTAACACATCTAAGGTAACTCCACAAATCACTTGGCCAGCTAGCAAAGCTGTCACTTCTCCCACCATGCCTTTTCTCCCCATTTCCCAGCTTTTCCTTCTTTATTCCTAGCACAAGCCACACAGGTAAAATGTTACTTGCTCTGAGGCCTTTATTGTAGAAGAAATACGGGTGGTTTTTTGGTGGGGGGTTTAAGGCCTGAGGTTAGGAGAAACAGCCTCACTGCTTCCACCAAGAGCTGCAATAGCTGAGATTAAGGGAGACTGCAGGCTGCGGAGCCAGCACAGGCACAGGCACAGCATCCTTCCTCTCCCTCCTGCCAGCTTTATTTGAAATTACCTGATGCCTTGGCACCACCAGCTGTGTCCATTTTTCTGCCCAAAGCGCTTTCCTACTGCTGCTTCAATTAACACCGACCCTTTTAGCTGCTTCAGTGTTGTATAGAAACCTGTTGTCCCTTGCACTGCCAGACAGGGATAGTGGTCTGCAGCAGGGCCCGTGGGGTGCAGGGGAGCATTTCCCATCACGGCTGGGCAAAGTCAGGGTTGAGGTGGTGTAGAGAGGGCTGTCCCTTTGGGATGGTGGTCACAAAACCACCTCAGTAACACAACTATTGTCTGGGATCAGAACTGTTGTTCATTTTTGTTCATTTGTATTTCCTTTTTTTTCGAGTTTTTAGGAAGTGCGAGTGTTTTGTTTGTTCATTGACCCGTACTGTCATCTTTTTGCTTGCGTTTGAAATAAAGCCTGGGTAAGCAACTGTCACTAGGAGACTTCTGTCCCAGGCTGGCAGGACTGGGAGCAGACCATGCTGTGCTCCTTTCAGCCTGTTGCAATTCAAGATGATTCCCACAGTGCTGTATTTCAAGTTCAATTCTGAAGATCTGCTTGCTCCCAGAGAAGCTTTCTCATCCCCCACAGGCACTTGCATACACACTTGTATCTTTTTCCAAAATTGAGGAAAAAGTAGAGCTGCAAGCCCTTTATCTTGTCTAGGCAACAATAAACTGCTTGCTAAAATGTTTAAATGTTTCAGCCTTTTAGATCACTAATATACATCCAACTGATCCTTTACAGCTGGAATCACAGGGATGAATCTTAATAGTAATGGTGCGGGTTATCTCTGTGTAAATAGCACAGTATCTTTATTCAGCAGGAGAAATGCTGCAGGTCCGCACTGATATATTGATCTGGATAAACAGAATAGTTTATTCCTAACTGGAGGCACCTTCTCAAGGTTCAGTTTGTGATGCTTGCAGGTAAAACTGATGATTTACTGTTCGTGGATATGGCAACATACATAGTGTGCTGCCTACAAACCAAAGTCTTTTTCTCCATAGGCCTGATGCTGGACTTCATGAGCCTCCTGCTGTACTGCAAATACTATTATAAACGTTGCATCTGGGCAAGAAAGTCCCTTATTTGTGTTTGCTGTTCTTTCCAGCAGTCTACTTTGCTTTCATTTGGGGTGTTAGTGATGCTTGCCTTGAGTCATAGTGCTTTGACAGCAGGGTTGCAGGAAGCTTTCTTGGCAACATTTGCTTTTCTAGAGAATTGTTTCCTGGCCGGAGGCTTATTACCCCCGCTGAACTTGGGGTTTCTTTCAGAGAAATTTCAGCTAAGTTTTTGGACTTGGCTTGAATGAAATTGAGTTGAATAATTTTGTGGTTGAATGAGAAAATATTCAAGGATTATTTTATTAACTCAAAATAGGGAACAAATTATGAAATCATGAGGTATTTGCTCAAGGCCTTGTCAATCAGAACTGCTGTTTTTAGCACACCATTTCTCCTGTGTTACACTGTCTGCTCCACAATAACACTATAGTTAGCTAAATTAGCTACTATTAGCTCGATACTCAGATGTCATTAGACATTCTTAAACTGAAATCTTTGTTAAAGTTGAAAGAAACTCATTATTTGATAGAAGGAAATAGAAAAAATTGCTTATTATAACTCCAAAATCAGTCATCATAAAACGAGGAAAGCCTGGATTAAGGTTTCACATCAAAGAAGCCTGAAGGTAAAGGATACACTTAATTCAGACAGTCAGCTGCATATCAGCCCTGTAATGATGCCATGTAGTTAACCTATACTTATAATTAAGGCATTTCCTTAATTATTACAGCCTCAATAGATAAAAACAAAAACAAGTGTGCTTATTTCTTTTGTTTTCAATTTTTTAAAAACATGTTAGATTTTTGTCTTCAGCTGATTACTTTTTGTCAGGGATGTGAAGGCCAGTAAGCTGAAAGCTTAGGAAGTTGAAAAGGCATGGAAGGAGGGTGCCTAATCCTGATTCATGCTCTAAATCTTTCTCTGCCTTTTCCTACATCAGTGTGGGATCCTCTGTGGACCAGGATGCTGGACTAGGTGTTGTAATGGTCTTTCCATCCCTATTGTCTGCAGATCTGTTCACTTCATTGTAAACCACTTTTCCCCTGCCATCAACCTGCTGGCTTTCTCCTCCAAGCTTATAGTTTGCTACTTTGCAGCATCTCTCCTTCATGTTCAGGGCACTTAGGTCACCCTCAGCAACATATGTGAATGCTCCAGCCTGGGATGTGGATAGCTCCAGGATATATGGCGGATCCTCCAGGCAGCTCGCTTGTCCATATCATGAGCCCACAACTAACTTCCCATGATCTATTCTACTTCATTACACTGCTTATTGAATTTTGCTGGCAGTATTGTCTTTCATACTCTTGGGACCAGCATCAGTTGTCATGGCAATTACTGTCAGATGGTTGCAACTTGTGTGCTTGAAGGAAGAGGGTAGGAAAGCTGATGACCAGAACAAGTAGCAGTTCGAAGAAGCATAAAATACCAGTTACTAATACTGCTTGGTGACCAAAATGTTTGGGGCTGTAATGGTTGGTAGTTTGACTTCAGTCAATATCCTGTGTGTCTTTCATATTAACTCCTAGGTGAATATCATTGGTTTGGTTTTTAATGATGACATTTGAAACAACTAATGAAAGAACTAGGTCATTCTCTATGAAGTCATTCTTCAAATAGTTATAGTAGTCATATGTCTGCCCATCCTGCATGTGATTTGGCCATTTTATACTAAGAAATAGTTTACAAAGGAGCTCCCCATGTTTGAAAAAACATGGACTGTCTTTAATATCCTTTAGCCTCTCCACAGTGCTTAGCCCCAGCTCCCCTGATGCTCTAGGGAAGAAAGACTGCAGAAGTAGAAGCTAACCCCACATCTCCTGACATCTGACCATGTTACATTGTGGATAGGGCCCACAGGCTATTATTTCCATCTCAGTGCTTTTGAACATCAGGCCTGCCTATTGACACTTCTAACATGGGTGAGTTAGTTTGTTTATAGTTTTTTATGAAGCTAATGAAGAACTAAGTCTGAAAACTTCTTTGCATAAGGTTGAAGAATATCCACACATGATAACAGCATGCCATTACCACTAACTTAGTGATGGATTATTTTTACCAGATAATAAACACAAAATAGAAGGCTTCATACCCTCAACGACTAAACCTGTCTACCCACTAAATTTTGGCTGTAATGACTAAAGAAGTTGAAATCCTTGTAAATAGACATAAATTGATAGAAGAAATGCAAGATAAAGAAAATTATGTAAACACGCCAGGTGCTCATAAGAATAATCTATCAGTGTTCTTTTCTGTAAAACAATGACAGAGAAAATTAATAGAGTGGGGCCTTGAAGCAGTATTACAATATATATCTATTCAAATATGCTCTCCTGAGACCTTCTTTTCTTAAAATAAAGCATCCCCTTCCATGCAAAACAAGTCTGGTGAGGAGGAGAGAAGTCTGTATTAAATTTGCTCAGCTTGTAGCTCTATAGATAGGATCAAATTCATTTCTGTCAAAATTTGGAGAAAATGCTTCACAGCCTTTTCAAGTCAAATACACCTAATAGGACAAAATTATGTCTCTGGAATATCTTGGTATGAATTTATTGTTTTGCTGAGCAACCTAACACAAACAGAGATGTTTTGAAATATCCCAGGCTGCTTGATGGTTGGTTTATGTTTAGAAAAAGAGGAGAAGGATTTTTACCTTATTGACTGGAGAAGTCTGGGCAAGCATCGTCTACTTCTCTATTGAGGCTGGCTTTCAGAATGGAGGGAAATGAGGAGTCTTTGCACACAAGTTGTCACATACGTGTTTCAGCTTTGCTGCAGGGAGGATCTGTCACATGCTTGCTGAAGTCACACAGCCACTTTTCCAGTGCCTTTCTTAACCACAAGTTTTGGAAAACAGCGAGGGCTTTTGCCTCATGTTGGGTAGCATTTAAAAACATCTCAACAGGGGATGTATCAATATTGATCTTGTGCTGGAGACTGCATTTCTTGGTTCTTCACTCTTTTGTAATGAACACCTCTAAAGGAAAAAATGGGATAATAGTACTCATTCCACCAGGGTTTCAGGGGAATGGAAGCAGGTTTCTTGTCACACTTGACAGTTTTCTGATTGATGGCATTTAGGAGGAGTTGAAATAGGATTAAAGCTTCATGATGCTGGTTTATTTCAAGAACATGACATGTTCGATATGATAATAAAGTGGGGATTTTTCTTCTGGGTTTTTTTTGGGCTTGGGGTTGTTTGAGATGAAATTAGGGATAAAATGATGGCTGAAGTCAGCTGTACCTATTTCTGAGGCAGTCGGACACAAGCTGACAGGAGCCATTATAAAACTTGACAGCAAAACCAAAAAGAAACTAATACTGTAATGGTACATTTTGTATGGGAGGCCAAGACTCTTAACAGTGTTGGAAGGCATTTTGCCCTGACATGTTTCAATATCATAGCTGTATGTCGAGAATTATCATCAGGAGAAGGCACTAAAGATAGTGGTTTGAGATTACAGATATTTAGAGAGCTGTTGAAGTGAGAGTTAATCTTCTATTTCTTTGTGGACACGTAATGAGTGAGAGGAGAGAAAATGTTTCCCAGTATCACGTTAGCACAGAGTAAAGAGTGTAAAGTCCTCACAGAAAGGAAGAGTAGTCCCTGAACCATCCGTCCATCCAACACTTGGATTTAACCTTCAGCTCACTAGTATATATGTTTTACTCACTAATAATAAAACCAGAGTAATAGAGTTAGAAGCCCTCAGTACTAAAAATTGGTTGTTGTAAATAAATCTCTGCTGCACCAGGAAGCCTTAAGCGTATTTTTAATAAAAAAAACTTAACTTTTGAGTAGTCTTCAGGCTCTTACCAGAGTGAAGTTATCATTATTAATACCCCCTGTGGAGCTCTGAAATAACTTTGCATTTACTTAGCTATTTATATGCTTCCTTACAATAATATTGTAAGTAAGCTTGGTTGGTATTAATAAAGTTAATGGTTCATTACTATTATATAGACATTTTTATTTAGGAAGACCACTTACTGTAGGCCATTGAAAGCTAAACTGCTTCAAAAGCTCGCTGTTGGCAGCTTGCACTGCACAAGGGTCTTCTGGAGTTACTTTACCCTAGGTGCTCTGAAATGCCTCTGATGTCATCTTTGAGCAGAGATCTCTCACATTTTGGCTATAGAAGAAACTAGGTTTGGGACTTACAGCTGGACAAGCTGGGTGCCCCACACCAGGTTTCACTGGCAGGCCCACAGAGATGGAGCACCAAGGGGCACTGGCAAGGAGGAAGGCAGAGCGGAGAAGGGGATGAGTGGTGGGATGAAAAGTCTGATGTCTTTCATCTACAATGTGTCTTCTTTATCACTGGGGGAATACCAACAGGGCATGCCAAAACCCATTACTTTTGCACTGGGGTGCTTTTTTTAGATCCACAGTCCAAGATCTTCATTTGTGTGATAGAAGACCCAAGTGACAAAGTCACAGTCAATTTGCTTTTATTGCTTTTATATGACCATAAGAATCAAAGGGATCTGCTGGGTCACTAAATCCATTATCCTTCTATTCATAGGCAAGCATACCATATGGGTCCTTTTGTAACTTCATCAAGTGCTATCTCAGTACCAGTCCTGGGGATTTCTGTTCACTCTAGTGTTTTCTCCTGGAAGATCTGTTGGTTTTATGGTGCTCTTCCTGCTGGGAAGCTTTTCCTCCTTCGTGTGCATTCTTTACAGTCCAGATTTCTTCATAGCCAGTGTGTAACTGTTTGCTTTTGTTAACATTGTCTTTTCCCTCACATTGCTTTTCTCTGTCACTGTTTCTGCCTTCATTCACTCTCAGTTCTCCTATTTTTCATGCATGTCAAAGAGGCTTTTATTCTCTTGAGATAAGGTATCTGTTCTTCTGTTCATCCCTGTATCTTTTATCTGCACTGGTTCTGGTTGCTTGAAGGTGAGCAAGGGCAGCTGTGCAGAGTGTGTCAGACGAGATCGCATCTGTACCTTCCACTGTTTGAATCAGAAATACCTTTCTTGGTGTATTCTAGCAAAGCATTTGTCCATTGTGCAACTTCATGGTGCTGGAGGTCATTAGTGACTGTTACACCTCAACCTTTGTTGTCCTCATTCACATCCAAGCAATGAATTCCTAGCTGGTATGGTGCTAGCGTTCCTCATCAGCTGTGCCCTTCAACCTTCAGCATGGTAAATAACTTTTACTGAAACCTCAGTAAAAAATGTTAAATTTAAGAGGCATAGATTTGGGGATGGTGATTTTTGTTGTTGTTGTTGTTCTTGTTCTTGAACTGAAGATGGCCTTCGGTAGGAAAATCCCAATCATGTAGGTGCGTACCAATGTAGTAATACCAGTTTGCTCGTTTGTGTAGGAATAGACCTGAAGCGAATGTATTACTGTAGTTCAGAAGAAAAAAAAGTTTTATTTAGTTATTCATTTTTTTTTAAGAGAGCTCAGTTCTGTTCACTTTTCTCACACCTACATTCCTTCAGCATGAAGTGAATGGTAGCACAGGAGAAAATGCTATTGTTGTAAACTAAAGCTCAGAGTTCTTCCAAGCAAGTCTCTGTTCTTTGCAAACTTAGAGAATAATAAACGCAGATTGCACCAGAGATGTAGCTGATGATAATAGCGCAATGTTTGGTCTCTGATTATTCATTGTAGTAGGACAATTACAGGAATCTTGAATTTTTCTATTGTGCCATTGAGATTTACTACATTTTGTTGCAAAAAAAAAGTGTAGGACAGAGTTTATTTTTCTCTTTTTCGTATAGTCAGAGGTAGTATTTGTGATTGTGAGGAGCCTGATTTCATATAAGAGCTGTGAGACTAGAAAAATAAATTGCCTTAGTGCTCTTCACCTGGGTCCTTTACCTCTTAGCAAAACTGGGCTTGCTTTTGAGTTTCCAGCAAAAGCCAGGCTCCAGTGCATTTCCCATTGATTGAAATTTATTGTGAGCATTTTGAACTACAGCTACAGTTATCTCTGCTTGATAGATAAATTCATTATGCTTTCTGATGGATTTTTACATGTTAAATAACATATAAAATAATGTTGTTATTTGACAGGCATGGGCTATTGGAAAGTAATAAATGCAATCAAAAAAGAGACGCTTTCTCCCTTAACCACTTTCTTTGGAATGACAACTGCATGTTTTCATTCCAATAATGGGAAGTTTTCAATGTAGGTATACTGCTGTATCTGTAGGAGAAATTTGATCTGTGGTCACTGAGAAATAGTTCATTTTTGGCTAGTACTAGTAAAAATAATTGCAATGTCAGTTCGGTACCTGAATTACTTGTGATAGATATACTTCTGGATTAGGCAGTCTGCACTGTGAAATAATGAGAAATGTCAGGTTTTGGTTAAAAAATGAGCAGTGAAATATCTCTGCAGGTTATTATCACTTTGAGGGATTGTGGTTCCTCTCTATTATTCCCTCCACTATTGTTGAATTGTCCAATTTAAGTGAGTAACAGCGCATTCTTTCTAGAAACTGTTGGTGGGAGCCAAGGAAATAAAATGCAATAGAGGGATCTATTACATAAAGGATACCTGTAGATAATAGCCAGTGGCAAAGTTGAGAGACAATAGCCAGGATCCAAATTCACCGAATGGAGAGGTTTTTCTCTTTTGTTTCTCAAAAGTCTGAGCTACATATACTGAGCATCCCAGTCCTACGAGAAAATGCATGCTTTTGTACTGTCCTTGCCAATATTGTTAACATGGCAGTCACTTAGGTTGGACACCTCCTACCTTCATTAAAACTCATAAAGCTGCTATTTAAATCTTTTGTAATTGTGCATGAGTAACTATGGAAAGCATTTAACTTTGTGCACTGTCACATTTGTAAAAAGGAGAGACATATTTTAGTTTTTCAGAATTCACAGTTTTCCATATGTCCTGCAAAATCAGCTTTAATTTCTATCCCTTTTTAAAGAGTGCATTAATGCATCACCTTTCATATTGACTGGATAACAGACAGGGATAATAAGGAATTTTGCAAGTCTTTTCACACCTATTTTCAGTCATTGACTAGATCCCTGAGGATTGGCTCATTGCAGGAAACTTTGGGGTATTTTTGTTTGTGCAATTTGTTACTGAAGCAACTAAGTATCTGCTGAAGTTGATATTTGCCTTTGACATCCACTTCTTTATTCACTATAAATATGCTCAAATTTCACTTTTAGTTAGCGGTCTGCAGAGTCTGGTCATCTTATAATTAAAACTATTGTATGTCAGCCTGCACAGAGGATGTTTGTAAAAAACATTGTTCCCTTGTTTCTTTATTCCTTCATTTCTTGCCATTCGGCACAGAACTGGTCCAGCATGCTGAGCATCCTTTCTGTGGGGAAAAAAAGAGTCAGATTCTGCAAAAAGTTCCTGTTGGAAAGTAGACCGAATAAGGGCTGCTCTGCCACGAAGGATCTGTGGAGCTCCTCTTCTGTCTCAGCAACACCTCGCATATTCCTTCCCTCGCCCCAGTTTTGCAAGGTCTGATTGGGCTGAATTACCCATATGATCCAGTGGAAACACAAAACTCGTATCTTTACAGGCTTCAACAGCTTTAGGCCAGTTATGATTACATATTTATACGAAGAGTAACAGGGAGCTTTAAGAAAGGAAACTCTGTTTGTAATGATAGCTGTCCTATAAACTACAGAATTTGTTAAAATACCCTAAGTCATTAAATAATTATGCAGAGTAGCCAGATTTCATTGCTTAGGTCCCAGCTGCCATTTGGCTCATGAAGGTAGAATATTTCTAAATGAGGAACAACGTTCCTTTCTCTTTTTTATGTGTAAGACAGGCCAAACTGTCGTGCATAATTCATCTTTAATGGAAATATATTTACATGTTTTCATTTTGTAAGTGAATTTAGGATTTGGTCTGTGCACGGAGAAAAAAGGAAATCAACAACTCTGTTCTGGGCTAAGATCTTCTTGTGCTTGTGCCAAGTCTTATTATGGAGCAATTTTTTTATGACCACTTTTCAAAGCCTTGTATAACAGAGATTATGATAAAAAATGTTCCAAGGGTCTACATCCGTAACAGTGCTGGGTGTCGCTATTGTACGGAATTTAATTTTCCCTCATCAAATTGCATATTGCCGCAGTATGTTGTGTCTGTCCTTTTGATTTACATAAACAAATTTCAGAGTAGCTGGACTACTCTGGCATGATGAGATGAACGTGAAATATCACCCACCACCTTGAATACTCCACATTTCCTTTTTGTTGTTATTCCTTACAGGTAGTGCTGCTGCGCTGTTAAATAGGTTTTCATTCATTCCCAGTCCCTTTCGTTCTACTTTACTTAATGATCCATGTCAGCAAGTAGATCCCAGTTTAGAACAAAACAAAGTAAAATTCATTTTCCTGGTTGTATTAAATTTATTTTACAAGATAAAAGCTACTAGTTTGATTCTTAGCTGGAGTGGCAAAGGCTGCACCAGTACTTGGTTAGAGCTGTGGCAGCTGAGACCCTTGGAGATGAAGGGTGCAGGTCAGCAGGTTTGCGTGCTTTATCCCTCCAAGAAAGAGGGCAGGAAATTTCCCCTTGCATGCCTTCTCTGACTGGGGCAGAGGCAGTTCTGCAAATTGAAGAAGACCCTACCCTTAGCACAGAAACAGGAGCTGGAGATGGAAAAGGCTTGTTAGATCACTCAGTTCCTTTCCCTGACAAAGCAGATCTGTCCTCTGCCTTTCCCAGTGCTCTGCCTGTCCTCTGCATTTCCCTGTGCTTCTGCTGTCTTGCATATTTTTGAAGTGGAATGAAGCAAGTATTTTATCTAGTCATTAATAAGGAAAACTTCATTCTCCTGTGGCATTCCTGTCTTTCTTGCTACAGGAAATGTTATATTATTGGTTTACCCACATTTCAGTGCTTTGTACTCCTTAATGGTAGTTTTTTTAGGCAAAGGCTATCTAATTTATATTAGATGAGCACTATCCATTTGTATGGTGCCCATCACTGTGGTGTCTTAGCACCAGAGTGACAGCTTTCTTTTCCCTTCCTGTGCACGCAGTGGGTTGGCATGATTTATGATTGTCAGCTGTACCCTTAATACTTACGCTTGTGTGTGCAGATGTGTTTGTTTAAATAAGTTACAGCATTTTACAAAGCTTGCTGATTTTAGCCTGTATCAGCATTTTCGGATGTGAGATAAGACAGGCCTTTCTATCATTTCCCAAATTCCCAGCTTTTTAAAAAAGAGAAATATGAGCAACTAAACAACCGCTGCAAGAGCGACTGGGCACTGCGGTTACAGACAAACCCAGCCTTTCCACTTATGTGACTGGTACAACTTGCCCACCAACGTCTGCCAGCAATTTTGTACCCTGCTTCTTGGTCTGGTCTGTCTGAGATCCCAGCAAAAGCAAAGCACCCATGAGCCAGAGCATTCCTACCCTGGAAGCCCCATAATTTAGGGTTTGTGATGTCACTTTGGGTCCCTCCCTGCTTTCTGCTTCCCGGATCGAGGCTCCTCAGCTGGCAGCAGTGCAGGACAGAGCTGATGGCTGGTGTGTTTATTCCTCTGTCGTTCCTGCTAGTGGTTAATAAGAACACCTCACATTGCTAATGCCCTGTTTACTACAGTTTAAATGTGTTGCCTTACTTCAGCTCTAATCTCCCCACTGTTGAAAACCATCCCCAATTAGGGCAGAGGAAGATTTTTCCAACCTACTGAGATTTGTTGGTATAATGTTTACTGTCAATGTGCAACCTCCTTTGGCTCAAAAAGTACATCAACATAAAAACCATTATCTCTGATTTCCTGCAAAATATCTGTTTTCTCTGAGAAGTTAATTACTGATTTCAAACCAACTGAAATGAGACCTAATGATGGCCTTCTCTTAATTTTTGACAAGTGATGGCTTGATTGGAACTAACCTTATATAGCTTCAAATGAGAAATTTAGTTGTGATACATTTCCATTTCATCAATTCCTCCCTCCAAAGGCAGTGCCAGAGACCAGTTTAATTTCTGGACCTTTAACAATAAGGAAATTGCAAGACCAGAGCAATGTAAAAAGAGGTATTTTGAAAACTCTCAGCAGATGATGCTTGAGTCTTCAGCTGAAGCAGCTAACCTGCATGCCTAGCATCCAGGTACCTAAAAGCAGGGCATGACAAGTGGGTTTAGCACATAGCAGTGCTGAAGAAAGCAGCAGTCAGGAGTGACACTGATGGGAACATGAGGCTGCATATATTAGCTAAGCCAAGTTTTCAAGGTGGTGACTTCTGTTGTTGTTGCTGTTAAGATGACTGAGCAAGGGAAATGAGGTCGCTTTCCTTGCCCCGGTGCCGAATGATTGATGTGCGGGTAGCTGCCTGAATTCAGAAATGTTTCACCCCATTGGGCACACTTACACCTTTCTGTGCTCATCAGGTCAGCTTCAGCTGAGCAGGGATTTATTCTGCCTCATTCAGCACATCCCCACAGTGCCCTGGCCTTGTCTCCCTCCAGCCCTGCTCTCTGGGCTGCAGCCACCATCCTTCCCCAAGTGGAGGAATGTGGAGGTGAGCCTGGGTCCCTCCTTGCCTCCCTTGTTTCCGGTAAATCAGTGCGTGGAGCCTTGTCTTCACATTTGCACCACTGCTCGGCTCAGTGCTGCTGTTGCACAGAGAAGCATTTTATGGGCTGGTTCATTTTCAGCAACAGGAGCTGTTTTCTGTTTTAAAGGGTGATTTCAGAAGTTTCAGTTATTTCCTGAGCATAGCGAATATTTCTAGCCATTCATCCAGAAAGCCATCAGTTGCTCTATTACTTCCTTTTCTTTCCTTCAACCTCTTGGTAGAAGGCTTCCATTTTATTTTGTCTTTATTTTCCTTATTGTTTGTCTTGCACATGGCCTTAATACTTGATTAAATTACACATCCTTTGTCCCACCAAAGTTTTTCAAACCCAACAGGATTAGGCCTTTAGTGAGTTATTACAGAAGCAAAGCCTCTACCTCACAGTAAGCCATTTCCTGCCTTTCTATGTTTTCCTGCCAGAAACAATGAAAAAAGCCCCAAGAGACAGAAATAATGCAGTCTTATTTAGTGAGCATCAAATGTAGAGTCTGTGTTATTTACACTTTATCCTATTAAACTGAACTGAATGTTTGCTTGACATATACCTTTGTGTACCAGGCCTTATTCTGGTGGCAGAAAGCAAATTAAAAAAAAAAAAAAAAAAAAACAGAAAGAACTGGAAATTAGGAGAATAACAGGGATATAGAAATTGGTTGGACCTAGGCAGCAGTGCTTGTCCAGATTCCACTTTTTTTCGCTAAAAGTCTGGTGGTGGCTTTGCACTGAGCTCTCCACAACACACGTTTTGGTTTGAGTAAGAAAGCTCGTTTGAGTAAGAAAGCTCTAATGAGTGCAGACTTCAGTTCTTCACCTACAAAACTATAGGTCCCTTTGGATGCAAAACGTGTGTTCTTTCTCTCCTCCTGGTCTCTGTAGCTGGGTTTTCCATCATCTACACAATGTCTGCCAGTGGACCAAAAAGTTGTTTCTTCCTGAAGTTTCCCAGCAGGTTATTCTCTTCTGCCAGAGAGATGTCCCTGCACATACTGCTTCACCTGGGAGATTGCTTACCTGTAAAGTAAAGGTGATGAAGTACCTCTTCCCAAGCTGTGATTAGTCTTCCCTCCTCTGCTTTACTACCCCAGCCTGCCACCCAGCTGCAGTTTCTCAAACAGATTCCTGATGGCCACCACTGTGACTGCTCTCCCCTGGGCTGGAGAAGGAGCAGATGGAGGCCAAATGATCAAGGAAGCAGAGAGCATTTCACACCTCATAGCTTTATAGGGGGACATTTTAAGTCATTTGAAGAGGAACCAGGGAGGAGAAGCAACAAAGGGGCAGAGAAATGTTATAGAAACTGGTATGTTTAGCCTTCTTTTCTAGCTCAAACAATAAGGGGAGGTATTTGGTCATATTAGGTTGTATTTAAATCACAAGATTATTGTTAAATCTTTTTGTGACTGATGCCACCAGGAAAACGTATATTTAATGTAATGTGGGATTCTGGTTCTTAACATAATTTTACAATTTCACTGATTTTCCCTTTCATTCCCATGGTTTGCTCTCTGTCTTTCTACTGGGTGTTTATGTAATGCTTGAAATTTTGACAACCCTTGCGCATTTGATCCATGAAGACGTATTCTCTTCCCCATCAGCAAACACAGCTGTTGGCTGCAAGCTAGGCAGGTTCTGCCACAGATAAATCTGCAGGTTTTCCCCCCATTGTCTGCTGCATGAAGGTCTCCAATGAGAAACATCACTCGCCTCTAAATCAAAACTGACCACTCTCCCTAACAACTGCGGATAGAGCCCACTTCAGCTTTGCATCTCCCTTGTTGCCTGTGGAGGCAGAGATTTTATTGACACTTCCACATGTCCCTGCACACTGATGAGCACAAAGCATCTGCATTGCAGTCCCTTCATCCCTGGGACACTGCAAATCCCTGCAGTTCTTGATGGATGGGTGGTGATGGGTGCCCACCCCACAGGGTGGGAGCAGGAGGTCCACACAGGCTTTCCATCTGTGAATGAGCCACCAGCTCCAGGGGCAACTTTTTTGGACTGGACCCTTTTTGGTATCCCTTCTACACTGGCAGGGTGTTCCTAGTGTTCCTAGAGTTCTCTGTTCTCCTGCTATTTAACTGCTCTTTTCTTCTTCCCTTTCCTGCAACTGGTAGATGTACCAGTTCCCCATCAGCCTCAAGATGCTATTATGATTTCGGAGAGGTGGGACAGGAAAATGGAAGCACCGATGAAACTCCAGGCAGATCCTGCATGTCTTGGGCTGTTTCTCCTGGTTTCACCAGCCCTGCAGCTGCTCACGTGTCTCTGCCCTGCTGCTTCCCTGCTCACAGTGGTTTGATATTTTCTCCTCTGGCCCAAAGGCTTTTTCTCTTTGTAATTCGCTTTTCACTTCAAACCTCGTGAAGGAGAGACAGCATGCCTCTGAGCTTGGACTGAATGGTGCACAAGGCTTTGAATCTCTAACAAGCAGCTGGCTGCAGCTCTGAATATGATCTGATAGGGAGAAACATGCCCAACAAACTCCTGCCACATTCACTTGAAGCAGGAAAGATTTGTATGTACATGCTTTTGCTGAAAGACTGTATTATGCAGAGCATGCAAAGTATCAACTGCTATCCATTTTTAGAGCCATTGTTAAACAGAAAATTAGCATCGTGGAAGAGACAGTGGGAGATTTCTCATTCTCCCCTCCTCTCCCTCCCCTGGTACAGTGTCTTTATTCTGTTTTCTGTAGTTCTCTTTGTCTTACTGGCATACTGGTCTTCCAACCATCCTTTGTTTCATTTATATTGAAATCAGCTGGCAGAAGACGAAGTTCATAGCATATATTTAGAGCCGGTGTATTTGAGACCGTTAATTATTGTTTTCCTCCATCTTTCCCAGGAAGCCGCTAGTGATTTGTTTTCAGGTTCATTTCATGAGTGCTTACTGTCAGTTACTCTGAACTCTGGTCTTTTCCTTTCTCTGCCTGTCCTTCAAAACGTTGACCACATGCTGGCTCTGCTTTGCATTTCTGTATCTGAGTTTGTATTTTAATATTCATTAGGTATTTGTACTGACAAGCCCATCAATACCTTAAATTAGTATATATGCAGCTAACAAGTATGGTACATGCTTAACTGACTTATAACAACATTAAAACAGACAGACACAACAGATTGTCTCAGCAGGGTTTAATAAACTGTACTTATCCACAGCCCCTCTGAAAAACAGACACACAACTGCAATGTACAGTGCTCCTGGAATAATAATATAAGCAGTAAACTTGCTAAGCTAAACATGTTTTGTTCTCCTGATGAGAAAATTAAACTTTCTTCCATCACAGAAGGCTGTTTCTGTGGCTTCTATTCTTTGAAACAATTAGGCTTTCAGTTATAAAGTACCGTGCATTTTAATTACACAAAATATTTAATGAATATCAAATAATACTGGAGTTGATAAAAGGAATGCAGTTGTGCATTACTCTACTCATTCTCATGCAATGCTTTGAAGGTACTGAGATCTCTGCAAGTAATTAGTATCATCATTAGGATATAAATCTTTTTTCTTCTAATTAATGCTAATGTGATTAAAATGGGAGCTTTTTTTGGATAAGAAGTATTATCTGTTCTCTATGTGAGTGAGAAAGTAGCTCTTCTAAAACAGACAGAAGAAAACAGGCAGAAAATAATGTTAGCTGAGGAGGGAAGAGAGCTTCTCAGTTTGTTCCTTTGCAAATGTGACTATCTCCCATCCAGAAGTTTCCAGAAGAAATACCCTGCCTTGCCTCTTGGAAAGAGCACAGACCGTCTATTGCATTATGTGCATCAGAGATGTCTTTTAATCATTTTAATAGAAAATGTAATTGATATTACTTATATATCCTCTTTACTCAAAAATTGTGTGATTAAAAATGAACAAAAGTGCTATAATAAACAACAGCCACTTAAAAAACACAAGTGGAATGGGTTTTGAAAAAGTATTTATCTAACCTTTTTCAGCTATGTCCTGAAACATGTTCTCATGCAGTTAACTTTGCTGAGGTGAATCATCCTTTAACTTCAATGGAGTTACTAAAGAAGCCTCTTATCTGCATTAGGGCATTAGCAGTGCTCACACTCCCACGAGTTTGAACCACGGTGGTCCTCCTCCAAGCACTTCATTTACATCAGGCCTAAGTCCCAAGAATGGATATAGCTCCTGCCGTGCCAGGATGCACTTGGGAAGAGTTACGCAGAAGGTTTAGGGCTTGAGAGAATCCCCTAACCAGCACTGCCCTTCACGTTGCTTTTGACGGCCCATCAGTCAGCTCCAGCCACCGAGGAGCTCAGAGTACATAAGCAGGGCAGAACGCTGCCAAAAGGGAAGCCAGGGTTAATGTACTTGCTCACATGAGAATAAACATAGGGAGCATTTAAGTATGGTCCATGTAGCATAAGTCTCTAGACAGCAAGTTACAAAGGCACTAGAGCTGCCAGCATACTCCATTAGAGCACGCAGATTCGCCCCAAAAATCTGGAGATTCCTTAACAACATGTTTAAACATCCTTTTAATTTTTTTTTTAATCTTTTTGACTTGATCTATATGTATCTATTGGTGGCAGAGAGTTGTTTGCTTGTTCACTGTTTAAAACATTTAAACTTGCTTAATTCTTTCTCTTCATTAACAAACAGTGTTATAAAGCATCAGAGAAACTGGCACTGGGTGCAGCAGCAGTACCTCAGCAATTTCAGGTGATTCTTTAAAATCAGGTTTTGCACATTTTTGTAAGGAGGAAAAATCATTGGGAGTCATTTGAGCTGTTCTTGCCTGAATAATGCCACTGGGATAAGTTTGAAGCATCTTCGCCTATAGAGAGAATGTTAGAAATCACAAGTGATCTCTCATAGCATTGATAAGACTTCATATTCTGGAAGGTCAGGGGCCTTCCTTTGTATTTACATTTGTTTATAATTTCTTGAAAGGAGACAAGAAGAGACCTTCAGTGTGAACTTTCTCCCCAGACATGTTTCTTTGGGGCCTCCCCAGAGCCCTGCACCACCTCTCGTTTCCAGGTCACATCCAGCCTTGCTGGCACCCAGAGCCAGAGCTGTGGGGGTAGGACACTGACAATATGGGGTGGGAGACCCCAAAAGAAAATTGCTAGCTTGTTAGGGATGCCTGTGCATTTTAACTGATAACATTATCCCCACCCAAGGACATAAAGGTATGTTGCAATTACCATTGCTTTTATGAACTCTTAAGAGCACCCCAATTTTTTCTCCTTTTTTTCTTACAGATAGTCTGCAAATTTATAGGCAGGCAGCACCTAAAAGTCTAAGCTCTGGGCCAGGCAGTAATTTTCTTTCTCATAAACAGGCTCTTTTACAGACCAACCTCCATAAAAGATGCACAGATCTGGCAGTGCTGGTGCTTTCAATTCATTAGAAGGTGGGTTTCATTTCTGATGTGGCATTAAAATCACCCCAAAAGATAAAAGGGATTAACAGGTGTCTGTTTATTTATTCTATTATTCTTTTAAAATGCTAGTATATCAAACTTAAATAAGATACGTAAGTGGGGAAACTGTTTGTCCCAGAACTGGAGAAGTCTGAGAGCTAAACAAAGTCAAGATATGTTGCAAACATCTCTGATTCAGGCTTGCTCCAGGAGCTTGCACTTAAATGCAAATAAGGTGGCGTCAGACTTTTGGCAGTAAGAGATGGGAGTTCCCAGGAATATTGCTGTATATCCCAGAGCTGCTAGAACATATCTTAATCCCTTTTATTGGGTACTTAGCCAATAACCACCCAGTATGATAACTGCCCCATCTCAGCTATCAGACAGCTATTGCAAAAGCAAATTCATAAGCAAACACCTTCAGACACATGCATTTGTTGACACACATTGCTCGGTGGTCCCACTGGTGCAGCAGAGACACACTGTTGGTTTTCATACTTCTTGGTTCCTCTGCAGCAGTTTGGAGGCAGCAAGCAAGCTGAGCAGTGCTCCTTTCAGTTGCGCCTGACCTGCATTGCAATTTTTCTGTTTGAGAAAGGTCTAAAAGCTTCTGTAAAGATGGAAAACACTCATTCCTCATTTTCCAACCAGCTGGAGATGACAAACGGTGTGTGCTGGGGAAGGCAGTCTGGAGAGAGATTTCACTTTCCAGTGTTGAAGCTTTCCCCACCAGTATTCTGGTGAGGTTGGCTCACTGCTAGAGAGATGTCATTTTCCAGAGGGGAACTTCTCACTTGCAATTTTTTAGCTAGGACCTAGAACTGATTTTATTTATTTTTACTGTTAATTTCAAACCTATGTTCTTGCTCTCTTCAGTCTGCAGAATTAGAGCTGTGTTTTGCTATTGCCTTTAAGCAAAACCTTGCATTGCTTCCGGTGTTGCTTTTAAAAGCTAATAGCATCAGAAACCTGAGGTTACTATAGTCATTAATTTACTTTCCTCCCAACAGCCTTGTTGTTGGTCTTTCTGGTATATACATACCATGTATTTTGCTCTTATGCTATTTTTTTCTATAAAGCTTTAATAAGTGATTTAGGAGGAAGAACTATATCATGCTATTTAAGCAAATGGGGCGTTAGGACTGCCATGCATTCCTCCAGTGAGCTATAATCACTGGCTGTGTCACAGGGCCTGTCTCATTGGGACTGGGGTGCTCAATAATGAATCTTGAATCTGTTTTATCTTTGAATGAGTCCAGATGCTTTGTTAGATACCAGTTCTGTTCTCCCTCCTTCTCCTTTTTTTCAATCTCCTTTTTTTTTTTAATGTCAGAATGAATTGATCCCAGGCTGCTCCTCTGTACTCTGACACTTCTGAATATGGAAGTGCCACTGTAAAATGAACCATAGCAAATTCTTAATAAGCTACCTTCAGAGAGAGTTATAGTTTTTGACATTTAGTTATAGATTTATCCCTTGTGCAGGAAGCCTCATTCATTTCATGCATGCTAACCATGGTGAGAAAAAGTCATTATTAAGTATTTTTCATACTTTGGTCTATTGAACAGCCACATCACATACACTGCCAGGCTCTAGCAGGCAGCAAGAAAGTGAAATGGAAGGAAGGGCAGGGCAGAAGAAATGGAGACACTCTGTGAAACCTATGAATCAAACTCCTTTCAAAGGATGATAGGCTTAGGGTTCCTGTACCATTGTATGGGGTTGGTATCAGTGCTGTGTATTCAGAAAGCTGCTGACAGTTACCCAGGCTGATTGACCCAGGTTAGATCAGGGCTCTGCACTGGCTTCTATGCACCCAACCCTGAAAGCAGCTGTTTCTGCTGGTAATAAATAATAATTCTTATGTAAATTTAAAAAGTATTTACATGTTATATATTAAATTAATTGGTTTATATAGTGTATGTTATCATTTTAATAAATTAATGGTAAAAAAGAATATGATGGCAACTATGAAATTTATCACTTCAATTTGCTGATATTGTGTTATTCTCACCTGTTTATTTAGAATAAACAAACTGAATATAATTTATAAACAAAATCCATTAATTCACCTAGCAAATCCCACTTTTAATAGAATGGTGAGGTGCTAAAGTTCTGCTTTTTAAAAAATCCCCAATATTCCAGTTTCTGAGATAAATGTGTATGGGTCTGGAAACAATAATGTTACGTTCACCTGTTCTGTTTTTTTAAGTGCTACTAGGTACATCAATTTTAAATTAATGTTTTGGACCTGATAAAAAAAAACAAAACCTGCTTACTAGTTTGTTCCCTTTTGTACATGCAACAGGATGTCGGAGTAGCTAAAACCCATCTGAAAGGAGAAAGAGCTGCTCCTTATCTGAAGAGTGTGATTGGAAAAGCATGACTGTTTTCTTCCAGTAAGAAGCTTAAAAACATATTCAGAAGGTTCACTGCCCAGTGTAATGTTAACTGTGCTCACATTTTGTTCCTAGCAGTGAGCAAATCTTACTTAAAAAATTGCAAAATCTCTGTTCCAGCTTAACTGGTATTAAAGGAATGGCAGTGACTTTAGGGTAATATTTTTTTGCAAGATACACAGTCTGTTTTTTAGTGTTGTTATCAACTCTCTCTCTCTTCTCCAAAGACATTTTACTTTGTTCTGGATTTTCATAATCAGGTGTAGCAGGGTATTTGCAGAAGTGGCACAGAAGCTTATGTGAGATAAAATAGTAATCCTGCAAAATGAAGGAGAGATCCAAAACACACCAAAGTCAATTATTCTGCAAGTAATAGAGGAAATGACAAGGAGAGGTGCCATGCTTGACCTCGTGCTCATCAACAGGGAGGGGCTGGTTGGAAATATGGCGCTCCAGGGCAGCCTTGGTTGTAGCGATCATGAGATGGTCGAGTTCGAGGTCCTCAGGACAACGACAAGAGCGTGCAGCAAGCTCACTGCCCTGGACTTCAAGAGGGCAGACTTTGGCCTCTTCAGGAGCCTGCTTAGTAAGGTTCCATGGGATATAGCCCTAGAGGGCAGGGGGGCCCAAGGCTGTTGGTTGATATTCAAGGATC
>JANHGB010023257.1:0-15390 GCA_026283785.1 Coracopsis vasa
CGGACCCGCCACCGCCGCTGCGGGTGCTGCCACGTCTGGCGGCGCAGGCGCGCTCCGCCGCTACCGCCCTCCCGCGCGACGGCATGACGGGGCTTGTAGTTCGGCCCAAGGCAACGCCAGGCAGGGCTAGGAGGATGTGTGTTCGCACCCGAGCTGGTGTGCAGTGCGGCGGTGCGGCAACAGAAACCTCAAACCCACCCGACATCCCTCTCCCCCCACATTACCGCCAGCAGTCGCAGTTGAAAAGCCATCTCCGTCCAATTTGCTTCAACAGGCAGTAGAAAGATAAAAGTTCCAGCTCTTCTCCAGCGCCCCACCGGCCTCCCCTCCAGGATTAGTTTTTGTGCCTTGACCTCCTTCCCAATACATACCTCACTCTAGAGAGCTTCTGACAGATAGCCTGCTTCCCAATGCTTTGTTTGTCAGGGTCTTTAAAGCTTCTGTTAGTCTTAAATCTGAAGTAAGAATCATAGAATAGTTTGGGTTGGAAGGAACCTTTTAAGATCATCTAGTTCCAATCACCTGCCGTGGGCAGGGACTCCTTCCACTAGATCAGATTGCTCAAAGCCCTGTCCAACCTGGCCTTCAACACTTGCAGGGATGGAGCAGCTGCAGCTTTTCTGGGCAACCTGTGCCAGTGCCTCACCATCCTCTCAGTAAAGAACATCTACCTTCTTTCAGTTTAAAGCTATTTCCCCTTGTTCTCTCACTACATGCACTTGTAAAAAGTCCCTCTCCAGATTTCTTGTAAGCCCCCTTTAGATATTGGAAGGCTTCTCTAAGGTCTCCCAGAAACCTTTTCTTTTTCCAGGCTGAACAGGCCTAACTCTCTTAGCCTGTCTTCATAGGAGAGGTGCTCCAGCATCCTGCTTATCTTCATGGTTCTCCTCTGAACAATCTCTAACAGGTCCACATCCTTCTTATGCTGGGGGAGGTGAATAAGGGAACAAAAGGAAAGCGGAGAGAAAGCTCACTGTTGAGAGGCTTAGAAACTAGTACCCGTTCTCCTTGTAAGTTGTTCCCACTTGTTATCATTAAATCCTAAAGGAGAACCCTGCTTTATCCTCACATGTTGGCAATGATGCCAAAGTGCAAGCAAATAAATACACTGAGTCTGCCCAGGATCAATTTGTGCAGCCTCCATCATAATCACACTCTTGGAATGATTGCTGCATCCAGATGGACAAACTGGTCTGAGCTTCTAGGTAGGCACATTCTGTGAGCCAGCTCTCCTTCACAAGGACAGCCCAGATGTCCTGACACTAATCTTAAGGTCAAAGTGGGTCAGCCGCGTCATAATTAGCTTCCCACGAACAGAAGGGATCTTCACCTACTGCCCAGTGGCCATGTGGAATTCTTCCTTGGCTCAGAAACATCAAAGGAAAATCAAAGGCGTCTTTTCGAGTCTGATCCTTACATCTGACTGTCGCCTGAGCATTAGGCTAAGAGGCTGGCTGCAAGGGAGCAATTTGTAGATCCATACAGCTGACTGATCACTTCAAGCAGTGATCATGAAAACTGAATGCCGTTGACATTAACAAGTCCCCTGGTGGAGATGTAATTTTGCAAAGCAGAAACGCTCCTAGAGAATGTTATTACGATTAACATTTACACTTTTGTGGCATCTTCTGCGGCAGAACCAGAGTGCACTTTTCTCAGTCACAGCTGGATAACCTTCAGCAAATCATTTCACAGTGCTACGCCTCACTTCCCATTCGCAGGCAGCCTCAGCCTGCCTTTAAATAGGGTTAGCAATCCTTAGCTCATTCTAAAGTGCCAGTGGATGTTCACATGAGGCACAGCACTGGAGCCATCAGAAGGAGTTTGAGACGAGGAAGGACTCACAGCCAGAGAGAGACTTAGGGAATGGAAAGTTAAAAATCTTTTCACCCTTCAGTGGAAGGACCCAAACCAAAACATCCTCTGTGTCAAATACCCTTACCCCTAAAGTATATGCTAACTGCACTGCTTCTCCTCACCTGCACTGGAGTAGATGGAAAGGTGCACTGTACTGGTCACCATTACCCCTGGTGCCAGCTTCCCAATCGATAATAACCAGCCTGCTAGCAAAAGGCTACAGATCCCCAGCCAAAGCCCATTTGAAATAAGCTGTCAAAACCTCCAGGAATAAGTAACCTCTTCCAGATGCTGCTCACCTTCAGATACCGTCAGCTACCCTGACTCATCCAGACCTCTAATCTCAGTTGGATATCCAGGTCCTCAAAGACTGTTTGAATCCTCCTGTGACTCTTTTGTGTAGAAACTGTTATATCTTCTGACGCTTCACATCCCAGTTACCAGTATCAGGCAATTAAAAAGTAACTTCAATGTGGCGAAATTTCTGTGCTGCGTCATCACCATACGGGATGTGCTGCCATTGTAGTGGGAAAGATAAAATCCTGGAACATGGTGGTTTTGTCACAGGAGTACATTTTTATCATGATGGCTAGAGGAAACATTCTCAGGAAGGAAGAAAAAAAGAAGACAAGCTATTTCAAACTGTGCTTCATAAAGGTTATATAAAAAATCCAGTTTGGGAAGCTGCGGATCTTATATATGGAAGAATATAAAAAGGGTATCCGTGTGGTAACTACAGCTTCTTTCTTACGGCTCAATAATTTGTATTGACATGACAGGCATTGCCAAAACTTAAGAGACAAGATCATTGAGCATCTTGTCTCGGGTCAAAATAATATATCAATATCAGCTCTAGACAAGGCTCTGCACAGTGGCAACTACTTAATCAATCCAGTCGTGCATTACTAATGAACTCATTACAGCTGTATCTGAGTGTGGTGCTTTCCAGCATCCCAAGTTCTACCCTGTATCTCTTTGGCATTAATATTATATGCTCCTTGCTTCTCTGTAATTGTAATATTTGTATATGGCACCACAAAATACTGGAAGAACATTCATTAATTCACCACTGAGAAGCAAGAAAGAATTACTGCCTCTGGATTATAGATCAGAAAACAGTAGCAGAGAGATTATATGATTTGCCCAAGGCTATAAAACCAGACAGTTTCAGATCATGTTAGTTTCCAAAGTCTGCACTGGGTCTGCTAATCCTTACTTGTCTATCTATATTCAAACCCCCCTTTTACCAAGAATAAAGTACAAAACCAGACTGACAGTAAGTATGTCTGTAAGGAATTACACCTTCCACATTTCCTGTGTGTCACTGCTTTATTTGACAAGCTTTATACTTTGTTCTCTTTTTAACCTGAACAAGTCTCTGGTGGCTTCTCACAAAAGGTAAAATCAGTCACCTTTACCACAAAAAATGACAGCAGAGCAGACAGAAAAAGATACAAGCACTCTGCAAGCCATAGTGAATCCAGGGGCAATATGGTCTACACTGGGACCCCAAACTGCATAGCATTTGCCCAGAATGAAAGCAGGATTTGTTTAACTGCCTTAACTACATCAAGTTCTCTTCCTTCCTTCCAGCAACATCTTTTCTTTCTTTAGTTCAGCTTCAGTCAACTGATTTTGATCTGCGGGCTTATCTGCTATCAGTTTTGTGACATCTGTGTCATGGCACTGATTGCATCAGCTGAAAAGAGACATACGAGCTGGTTGCCATCAACAGATTGATGGTATTGTAGCCCTCGGCTCCTCATGACCTTTCCTACAGCTCTTCAGCACATGATGAAGAGTAAAAGAGACAGGACCAGCCCCTGTAGGACTTCACATGGGAGTGGCCTCAGAGTAGAGGCACAGCTGTACATTGCTTTTCTCCAGCTGACGTCTGACAGAGGGGAGAGCCTGAAGGCAGCTTTCCACTCCTGCTGCCTCCTCAGCACCTGACACAGTGGCTGCAGATGCAGCACATCCATACACATCAGCTAAAAAGTTCTATGGAAGATCATTAGCACACCAAAATCAGGGATATGAAGGTGCAACTATTACATAAAGGATTGTTTCTTAGGTCAAACATTCCAGTTTCATACTTTTTCATTAATTCTTTTTAACATTATTCGTTAATGACAGAAATACATCATGAATCTCAAGGGACTGCTCTCTGTTATTCAGCTGTGACATGTCTGTACTTTTTACATGGTTCACTCACTGTGGTCAATGACTATGGCAGGGAGGCGAGTTGGGTTGGAGTTTAGTCTGAATCCTTTTACCTCATTGCTCTGCAAGAATGCTATACACAGCCATATAACTCAGTGCCTCCGTTTTCTGCATCGTACCCATTCACATTTCTGAGGTCTAGAAGGTCTGTGGACTTTTTGTACAGACCTTGCACAGCACAAAGAAGAAATGCAAACATGCTGTGTGCTTTCATGGGAATTTTACTTTTGTACTTTATTGTCGTTGTTTCCTTCATTCTAGAATAAAAGCACTTTTGGACCACAGGTAGACAGATGCTCTTTATATATGAGAGGAAAAAATCCAGTAAGTGCTGCAGGAGTCAGTTAAAAGCTGGGTATAGATATTTTCCAATTATTTCTTCCTAGAAATTTTCCATTACAGTATTTATTGCTTTCTCTAAGTCTGAAGTCTGCATACCCCTTTACACTGAAGTGGCCCTACTGTTAAGAATACTGTCATTTCTTTCACTGAATCTCCAAAGCTGGATGTAATGTGTTCCTGAGTAACATAAAAACCTTTACAGTATGGGCACCTTGCTGGCAGGTAGTAGATAATTTATATCTCTCAGTTACCTGCTGAGAGAATAGTTTAAACAAGATTAAAACAACCACTGGAGTCTAGCTGTTGTGCACTGACTGCAGCACTACTACATGTTTCTGAAGTACTGCAGGCAAGTTGCAGAAGCTTCATAAAATATTTGCAGGCTGTTTTACCTTTACTGTATCACCAGAAGTGTTAAACAATAAGCTTGTGAAGAGGGCTGAGATCAATGCATCACCCAAACACAGGTTTCCTGCATGAGGATTTACATGTCATATGCTCTAGCAGGGGCTGACATTTCTACCTGTAAATCAGAAATAGGTGCATTAGTGGAGTTTAGCTAATACCCCTTGGATTGTGATGGCACCTACATACCCTAGTAACAGGAGTCCAGCTGGTCATTTTAGGACAATATAGGTCTCTCCTCTGCTGGCAAAATGTTCAACTTTAACATGCAAGTTCACATACTGAGAGTAATTCTCCCATGCTGTTCCGGAGTAGCCTCACACTAACAGCTAGCAACAGAGAAGAAGATGGGGCTTCTCCTGTGAGCAGAGTTATTATGCCTCTGGTCTGGGTATGGAAAATATTCATCCATACAAAGAGCTGAATATAAAGACATGACTATAAATACACAGTCAAAATATCATTCAGTATAAAACAGTGTTTGCTACTGGCCTCAGTCTTCAATGGAGCTGTATCCATGCACAGTAGCTGAGCATCTGTCTCCATATTATATCCAAAAATGTATTAGCATTCAACCATTGGCATATATTTGCTGCAGACAATGTTCTACTAAAATATTTTTTGCACATCTATGAGACTATATCCAATACATCCAATATATGCATAACATATTCAGTACTTTTCCCTCTCCATATGTAGATATGTAATTTTATATCTACTTTTTTTACATGTGTATACATGCACACGTGTGCATACAGATGCATTACATATATTAAACAGATGCTTTGTGTTGATTTATATGATTTTATATAATATTAGTAAATATCAAGTCAATATGGGGTTTTTTTTTGCACTTTTCAGCTTTACTGGAATTCGTTTCTATGATTAAGTACTGCCTGTTTGAGTTCAGGATCAGCAGCAACAATTAAGTGTATGACTATGCAGTCACTAGCTACCAGCATGCAATACGGCAAAGTTTAATGAGAGGGATTTTCTTCCTGAAAAACCTTGTCTTTTCAAGGACCACTACTCACAGCCAAATAAAAAAGCTGCTCTGTGATGAAGCTAGTGTAAAAAAACCCCCAACCTTATGACTAAATCCCTTGGCTTTCTGCAGTTGTGCTGTCAGAGTAGCAATTTAGTGATTCAGTAGATCCTTAGGATTCTCTCTCTCTGAACCTCCTTCCTTCCCTGCGTATTGCAGTAACCCATCTTTTAGTAGGGAAACACCACAGACAGTGCTGCATGGGAAAAGAAATTATAGAAGAAGCAGAGAAGCAAGCAGGAATGAGACCTTGATCCTAAACTCTTTGAAGGTTATGGATTGACTTCAGTGGGCTTTGGTTCGACCCCTAGCTGTCAGGGAGAAGAGTCAGTAAAGAAAGGAAGAAAAACAGCTGAAAAACAATAGGGAAATAAAGGAGGCAGAAAAAAAATACCAAAGATAAAAGAAAGAAATCAGAAAAGGTAAAAGGTAGAGTGCCAAGGGAGGAAAGGCAGAGGAAAGAAGTAGCAGAGACCTCTAAAATATAGAGAAGAGTGAGAAAAAACAACAGTGAACAATCCATGAAATATTGTGCTGGAAGCATATTTGCTCTTGGTTTTTAAGCTCATTGTCCACATAGCACAACCTCAATGTTGCCATAACTAAGGCTGCAACTACATTTTCCTTTTGATGTGCTTTATGGAATGCCCTGTGTCCCAGCTCCTCCACCAGCCAGGCAAGCACTTCTTTAGAAAACACTTTGCCTACCAACTGCTGTATGTGCCTAGGTTTCCTATACAAGGAGAAGTCTGATGTGCATCTGGGTCTCACCTAGATTATGGAGTTGAACTCCTGCAGAAGCCAACAGGAATGCAAGGAGCTCAGTGTCAGAGAAATTGTGTCAGAGAAATACAGTCTTGCTTCTTGCTTCCACCATAGCAATGGATAGGGTCTTAGAAGAACAAGATTGTGTTTTGGCCCAAGAGCAGGAGTTAGGATACCAAAATTCTGTTTCAAAGGCATGTCATGAGGCTCTGGCAACTTTTAATAACTCTATAAAGTACTCCTTTTCTCACTTTTTCCTCTTCAAATATGCATAGGCCTGGTGACACATGGTTACTCAGCTGCTACTTGTGGAACAGTGAGATTTGCAAACAGGTTCCACTGTAAAACCTTCTGGCAAGGTCTGTATTGAGAATGGACCATCACAGTAAGATTCAGTTGTTCTCCCAATCTGCCTTTAAGAATACACTCTTTATTTTTTTTTAAAGATACTTAGCAATACCTCTGCATGGCTCTAGGTACTGTAACACAATAGTGAAATCCTTGTGGCATTATAACAAACAACATTGGGAGAGAACTCTGACAGCCAGGTGAATTCCTGTCTATATCTTCATTATCAAAGGTGTCCTCATGCCTCCCTTCTCAAAAAACCTTATCAGACAGATGTTTGCTGAAGCTGAAAAATACTTCTCTTGGAATTCATCCCAAGTCTCTGGCATTGCACTATTGTCCTGGGTCAGCCAAACAACACAGTTCCCTAGGACCCAGAAGTGTGATCAGGAGCTCCAGAAAACATCTCTCCTCCCCTTGTCTCCCTGTGCCTTTGGCAAACCGCTGCACAAAGAGCAAGCCTGAGACTCCGGCAAGATGCAGCCAAAGCCAGGATCTGTGCACATGCAGGTAACGGATTTTGGATAGTAGCATCTTTGCTTTGACTTTAGTTTTGGCTTTTTGGGATTGCATATGCTACTCACAGGATAAGATAAGAATTAGAATGAATCTGTGGGACAGCGGACTGAGGAAGGAAACAAACCAGTGTGAAGGGCAGATCTAAAAGAGTCTGTGTAGAGATACTGCTAGGGATGGTGTGTAAAAGTCATGGGTGGATGAGGAGTCTGTGATTGCATGGGGACATTGGGGACAAGAGTGTAGAGCTGAATGATGAGTTGAATGAGGAAAGCTCAACTGAATTTTCAAAACTGGTGGATGAAGCTTAAGATAACAAGACAGCAGCTAGCAGGACAGAAAAATCTGTAGACACATAGAGCCATTAGATTCCCAGATTTCTTCTCTCAGTAAGTATGTGCCTCAACACACTGTGATCTAGAGATGGCAATTTGCTATTTCTGTGAGTTAACTCTGGTGTCTCAACTACCAGGATGAGAATGTAGAATTTTACTGATGTCAAAGTTATAATATAATCTACAAAACAGAAATCTTTGTCTGGATTGCTTTTTAAAAAAACCCTAGGCAATCACATGAACACAAACTCTGTTCAGAGGGAACAAAGTCACTCACTCAAAAGTTAGGAGATGCTAGATTAAGAATGCTTGAAAAACAGTACTAGCCTCTGTGAACATGGTTTGTGAGATGAAGTTTTTAAGTACATAATTATTTTTTCCCCACAGATTACCTAACCTGTTTGTTGCAGTAGCTGGGAGATGTAGAATTAAAGGCAGGAGATAGCAGGAAGGAAAAAGATGATCTTATCATTAATGCAGTGTGACCTCTGTGACATTGGGCAACCTGCTTAAATGAAAATTTTCCCACATTATCTCTAAGTGTTCATATCTCTGTTTCTGAGTATTCAACTTGGTATCTGATCAGATTTGCAGAAATGCTGAGCACTCATAAGGGAAACTGAATTCAATAGGAGCAGTGCAGTGAATACTTAACATTGCACAGCTGACTGTTCTGAAATAAGAGATCTTAGACAGTTAGGCTGTACGCTCAGAATAGGAAACTCAACATTGTACTCCCTATCTATGAAGCAGAAGGGCATCCTCTTTTGTCCTACTATGTATTGAAAAGACAAACTTGTCAATAGGCATGAAGCATTCAGGCTCTTTAATGATAAACAACATGCAAAGGACCCTATGATAAAGGATATAACATCAAAGAAAAGTCTGAGTATCATGCATTAAGGAGGCAAAGAACATATATGGACCATGGAGGTTAAATCAAAATAGGAAGAGCTACACATGTACTGAGCACCATTTATTTTGTGTGCTGAAAGAGGAAGAGGACTGTGGTAAAAAACCATATGGTCAAATATTAACATATGCCTGTTTATCTAAGAAACCAGTTCTGGAGGAAACAAGCAGTGACAAGACAAGAATGTGTTCAAAAAAGTTCTGTCAAGCCTATGCAAAAATGTGTTAAGGACCTATAAAATGAAGATAATTATACTTTTCTTTGCTTTTCAGTGCTTTGAGAACTGCTGGTGAAATCTGCTAGAAGACTTCATGCATTTTTATTTTCACAGGATTTATAAGATCTTACTGAGTGACTCCAGGACAGCTCAAAGGATGGATCCAAAGACAATTGCAGTCAGTGGGAAGTTAGTTAATTTCAGGGCTTTTGGAGAAAAACCCATGAACCATCAAGCCCAGTTTCATTTTGTGAAGTGACTTGATGTCATGAGCTGTAGACCCCAGAGACAAAAGCAGAGAGTTGAGGTTATTAGGGTAACATAAGCCAGGATCTGGGTTTGGTTGATTTTTTAAACAAGTTGTGTCTTGGCAGCAACCCAGAAAAAAGCAATATACATTAAAAAAAAAAAAGTAGGAGGAAGGATAGCATGGTAATAAAACAGCTACTGTGGTCTGTGAAATATAAGAGGGAGACAGCACTGGTACACTAATAAGGCATTGTCTAGCTGAACTAGTAAAAAACAATAGAATGAGGTTTAGCTGAGGTTGACGGGGTCACCTCAAGCTCATTTCCCTGTGTGTGCTGCAGAAGGAATGTAACTGAAACAGCCGCTTTCTTTTTCCCTTCTGTCAGTTACACAGCAGAAGAACTGAGTACCTGCTGAAGGCGCTTGTCAATGACAAGCAGCAAATGGTAGCACTAAAAGTGCAAGCCAGTGCAGCAAATGTGACCTAAGAATAAAGGCTGGCAGTGAAAAATGCTGCAGATTTGAAGTGCACTGTAGCTTTCTGAGTTTATGAAAGCAGTACATCTGGGCAGCTAGCATAGGAAGCAATGGTACAGCACATGTCTGAGATGTTACTATGGAAAGACAGAAAGTGGAAGTCCTAATAATTTAAAAATGTAGTCTTACAGTGGTAAGTGTATTTTATAGTGAAAGACAGATAACCAGATTCATTATTTTTAGTTTCTTGTTGCCAAATTCCCAGGCCCTGCTCTACTTCTTCAGCTGGACACACTGCTTCTAGCATTGTCAAAATACTCCTTAACAGGCCAAGGATACAAAAGCTTCCACTTCCCACAGGCACAAGATCTGCTCCACTGTGAATTCCCGTGTGTAAGCTTTTATCTCACTTTGCACACCATTTATCTGAGCCCCATGCTGTGGAAGAAGGCTACATATGCTTTAGTGTGGTAAGTACCAGGGAGTTACTGTTACCGCACCCTAGGCTGCAGCTTCTCTATGTAGTTGAGGATTTGATAGACCACATGTGCAGGGCCTTCAGAAGTAAAAAGACCCCAGATATTTTCTTGAGTTGCTTATGCTTGAACTGTGCTCTGAGGGGAACATGAGCAATCCTGGATTCAGTGAATTTTTCTAAATGAAGAATTACTAAATACTTATAGTCTTCTAACTTAGCAACTTTCCAAGACAAGAGCTCTAAGCTATAAGTTCTTTCATTCTGTTGTCATCTCTTTGGAAGAAGAACCCCCTTTTCATCAGATAGCATCCAGCACATGGTGTTCTACTCTGATTAGAAGCCCTTCATGCTAGTATATTGCAACATCGTTATAGTAAGACATATTTTCCATTTCTTCTTGATTCAGTTTTGAGACGGTCAGAAAAGCTAGAAATGGAAATGTTCAACTATATGTGATCTATGGGTTCTTTCTTACCAGTCATCTTTTGGGTTTGCACTTTTCCCTTTCACATTCATATCCAATTGGTTGTGTATTCATAAATGCCACTTTTAAGTGGGAATGGATTCGTTTTAATATTGTCTACTTACAGGAAGATTTTAAGGGCAAGAACCTTTTCTCTAGTTGCCATATAGACATAATTTCTTCATAATGAACATGGATATATTTGGGTTACATAAATCAAAACACTCAGCTGTCTGTACCACAAGAGGGATGCTATGACTTACACAGAGGAAAATCATGACCCTCAAATCTGCTGGAATTACAAAACCACAACTTTAATCAAAATCTGTTGGTTATATGCTGTATTAATACTTAAATACTACAACACAGGCAGGCAAGATTACATAATGATACTCAGCAAAATAAGTTCGTTGTTCTGCAATGTCAACTTCTATTGCTTGGTTGAAGCATGTTGTGCGAAGAAAAGCACATCTGACTTCTGATAAGGTTTTTCTTTTGCAATTGTACAATTTACATACTGTAGTAAAATGCCCTTTTAAATTTCTTTCTTTTTAAAGCTGTTTATTGTTTTTCTCTTATCATGGAGACAATACTATCACAAGGTCTATTTGATTTATAATTGCATTTTGGCAGATTAATTTGTTAACATAAATATCAGATTTATTTACCCACATTGCTAGTAATATATTTAAATAATTTAAAAATCCATTTGACTTTTCACTTTTGATGTGTTGCTGAGTTCTGAGTTTACTTATACACTTCACTAAGTGTATAACAGCTTCATTCCTTTGGAGCAATTTTGGTTTGTGCAATAAGCAATGCAGAGAAAAAAAAGTTCTTTGTTTTCAAAAAACAGAGTCCCATTCAAGTGTTAAACAACTGTTATTATTAATTATTTACATTGTGATAGCTCTACAGAGACACCATCATGGAGCATGGCTCTATTATGTTAGCTGCTATACAAACATAGATGAAAAAGATGATTGTTACTATTCCTTATGGCAGATAAGCTAAGTTGCCCAAGGTAACAATGATTTGTTCATAAAAAGCAGCAAAAGGGCCTGGATTAATCCAAACAAAAAGCCTAATTGTACTACTAAAATAATTTGTGGTAAGGAAGAAGGAAACAAAACTGGAAAAGAATGTGCTAGATTAACCTCACACCTGTTTGCTGTTAAATTAATAGGGGGATTGGCTATTTAACTCCTCAGAAGGGCCATTAAAAAGAAGACTGGTGAGGAGTGAAGATGGTTGTGAAAGGAATTATGCTAAAGGGAGTGAGCAATTTTTTAATGGCTGCTTTCTACATCACTTTCTGCTGCAGTACTGGAGCATCAAAGTCTGAGCAGACCAGGCTGTAGAGGAAGATCTAGCTGACTCATTACTCTTGCCAGCTCTAGCTAAAACCCAAACATCAGCTTCCTGTTGCTGCTCTTTCTCCTGGATATTTTTTCTTTCCTATCTCTTTTCTATATATCTTTCTCTTTTTAGCTTTTTTTTTTTTTTTTCAGTAAGGATTTTTCTTAGTTGGCCTTCTTGCTATGACATTAAATAGGCTGAGATCCTGGCATTCAAAATCCTGAACCCTATTTAACTTTTTAAGACTGGTCATGAGCACTCTTTTGATTCACTCATCCCCTCAAATTTAATATGCAGTCAGCTTAAAATCTAGAAGCGTTATGCTAATCTAAATTTACAAAAATACTAGTATCAATTCTAATTTTGGACCCAGAACTATTTGAATGTGTTTCTGTTATTAACAAAATCAGCATCAGTAGGTGTTAGATCCCTTAGAATATCGAGGTTTAAGAGACTGATGCAGGAAGGCTGTGGCATATTAGGATACTGAAGTCTGTAAAACTACAGGCTAGAATTCTAATTACTGGATTACCTTTATCCTATCACATTGCTGTTTCTAGCAGATTTGATTCATTATCATTGCTTCATTTCCAGTATTATGCCAGTTTCCGGGGCAGCCAACACAACATACTGGGTTCCTCTGAATCCTCCAGAAGGAACAGCTTCCCACAAAACCCCACTCTCCTCAGAGTGCCTATTTAGGCATGGATTTTTATGTCAGGAAAGCAGTCAGGCATGCCTTTTTCTGTATGCTTGCTAAATGATATTTAACCTACTGTGCCAGAATCCAGAGAAGATTTTTCTTCTCCTCTGGACTTTTTCTGAGAAAAAAAATGTTTCCTTTCTCTCTAAGAGGGTCTTTTCCATTAAGCTTTTGGGGTAGCAATCTCTGCTAGAAGGCATGATCATGATCATAGATTCATCTCAGCACTGCAATTCATGTATGAGAAGGAGCAGCCACTGTTATTTAATCTGATCCACAGAGGGCTGAGAAAGAAGCAGGTAGAAGCAGTGCCTGCTCAATTTATCAACAGCAATCTGACAAAAAAAGTACAGTTCTAGTCTGGTTTTGGTGGAGAGCTGAGCTATTGACAGAACTATTTTAATTAAAAGTATTTCTGGTCAATGGTACTTGCTTTCTTCAAAAAATTGCAGCTGAAGCAGTGATTGTAACCATAGCTGTTATAATTTTATAACATTAAGTCTTTCATATACTTACTTTGATTGTCTTATGCTCTTTTTTTTAGGCTGTGTTATCCTCCTTGATGTGTTGTGGCCATATAACTGTGCGATGCACCATTTCCATGTACAAATAAAATGAAAGAGAAGGGCATGTTGATCTACTTACTTATGACAGGGTACCCAACCTATGATGAAGAATACTGGTTTGCAACACCTGGACTGCAGTTCCCAAGAGGCAGCATGGCTACGCTTAGGAATCAAAATATTTTCCTTTTTCACTGCCATTTCAGACTATTCTAGCTAAAAAAATTCTCCCTAACCGCCCATTTTCCAGGCAGCTCTAACCAAGAATCCTCAATGAAACAACAGAGGAAATAAGAGAAGAGAGACCTAGTTAAGGGAAAAAAAGAAACCTAGACTTCCAATTTTCAGATGTCATCATCTTATAATGAGTTTATTTTCTATTATGTGAGGTACTTAGGCTGATTCGTCAGAAAAAAATTGAAGTTAATAATGATCAATCTACATTTACTCCGCACATAACCATAGAGGTTATGATGCGTGGCATAATTGCAGTGTACTGAATGTTTCCCTTTTATGGCTGGCTGCAGAGACTGTAATAGCCTATTACTCATTTCTAGGTAAAGGAGTTCCTCCTTTGGTTTAGGTGGCAGGAATTTGTACTGCTGCTGCTGAGTTTTCGAACTTCATTCTGGCAGATGTAGACAGATATATTTAATTATCATACAAACAACACTGGTTTGTCATTCTCCTTTCAAGATGACCCAATGCAACTGACAACAATACTGTATAAAAAAACCCAAAGGTGCTCTTGGAAAAGAGCTTTTCTAAATGCTGTTTGTTTCAGGGAAGAATTTATCGTGTGCTTTAAATGTTCGTGTTTCTTTGTTTCATTTCTCTTTCCCTCAAAGATGATAAAGGAATAGAGAAGACTCAAGGTTAGGTCTGGCGTAATTCCAACACCCGTCTGTCTCTTATTCACCAAGTATTTATTTATTTGTTTTCTTAAGAATGGCAATCAACATGCAAACAAAATCAGGATGTATTATGTGTATTTACAAGCAAGTGAAACACAACAGAAATAAAAGAAAGAATTGTAAATTTAAAATATTCTTGAAGATAAGACACCAGAGATAAAGTGAAATTTCATTAATGCATTCAAGTACATTGGCTCAAGTCCATGCTGGCTATTAATCCATAGCTCACAGATGAATTTGTTTCACTGTTATTTAAAAACAGAACAAAATCTGACTCTGGAGCAGCTGCAATGAGCTAACCACCTCAGCACGGAGCACAGTGTACTAGATTAGACTAGAGAAAACACATTTAGTTAGATAGCAGCCACCAAAGAGAAAAGATGAGGTTGTAGCTACGGCTTTAGTGAACGACTGAGAAAAGCTGAATTCACTTTTGTGAAAATCATCCCCTCTTTGTGGGTCTATTCCCTGAGTAAAATAAATTTATTTTTACCTTTCTGCATTGTGAAAACCTTCAGTGAAGACATGCTGTGCTGCCATTGGAGATGAAACCTAGGCTTTGAAGAGCAAAAGTCATGTACCTTTCCTGCCTGAGAGACGACTCATGTGGAGCCCAGCCCCGTTCACATTTACCTGGGTGACAGCTCTGGCCATTTCAGCCAGAACGTGGTTAGATTTTGAAGGGAAGAATGCAGTGATACTGTTATCTGTGCTGACTGGCAAAAAGGATGAGCAGACTTTGTTGTAGGTGCCCCATACAAGTGTACACGTGAGCTGCCAGAGCTTCCTGGCCCTGCTGAGGAGCTGCTGGACAGCAGAAGCCACAAGGTGCCTGCTCTGAGGTAGAACTCACCTCAGCCTGGCGGGCTGCACATGGGATAATGTCTTTTCCACTGAAAACTGTGAGCTGGGTAGCTTCCCTCAGCCTGCCCCACATCCCCTTTCCCTCAGGACTCAGTGTGGCACCCTTACTGCACCAGGTGGTGGTGATGGGAGTGTGACCATCAGAGGGCCCCATGAAGCTGGGTCCTGCCACCATGTCAGGAGCAATTTGGTGGCTGTCACCTGGAGGAGGTAAGGCCTGGAGGCTTCAGTCATCTTCGGGTTAATGGGGAGATCATGGTGTTTACAGCTCCACATGTACATTTATAACTGATTTACAGCACCTATCAAAGGTTTTCCTGGGTTGTTTTTTTTTGTAAACTTGAGAATGTCCCT
>JANHGB010023261.1:0-15634 GCA_026283785.1 Coracopsis vasa
TGCCACGGGCAGGGACACCTCACACTAAACCATGTCACCCAAGGCTCTGTCCAACCTGGCCTTGAACACTGCCAGGGACTGAGCATTCACAATTTCCCTGGGTAACCCATTCCAGTGCCTCACCACCCTTCCAGTAAAGAACTTCCTTATATCCAATCTAAACTTTCCCTGCTTAAGTTTTAACCCATTACCCCTTGTCCTATCACTACAGTTCCTAATGAAGAGTCCCTCCCCAGCACCCCTAAAGCCCTCCTTCAGATACTGGAAGGCTGCTATGAGGTCTCCATGCAGCCTTCTCTTCTCCATTCACATGAGATTAGTTTTGGGTCTTTGCACTTCCCCCCACTTGTCTTCTCCACACAAGGAAAAACAGATGCAGGTGCACAGTCTTTTCTGCTCACTTGTAGTCAACTCGTATATTGTGTAGAGCAAAGAAGAGACTCCCTCAGTGAACCATTTTCTTCAGAGGCTGTTAGGTCCACAGAAGAGACACCTCTCATGGAAACAGGCCTTTCAGTTTTGGTGGGTAATATTTATTTTGCTTCGATTGTCCCAGTGTTTCTCTTAAATTTGAAACTGGCACCTGTTATTTCAGTAAAAATATACTCTTTTTTATAAGAAGTAATGGGGAAAATTGATTTCTGTTTCTTCCTCTCTTTAACCTCATTTGCAGGAGAACAGTAATGTAACATATTTCAGTATTGATCCTGTCATTCACTGCTTTTTGCATAAGGCTTCTTGAGAACTGTGCTCTCTGGGAAAGATTTTCTCAGCCAGATGGACTCTTTACCATCTCTAGGAGACAATAACTTGCAGTTCCTACAACATGGAGCAGGCTGGAATTTTAGCGTCTCTCTGTGTTAGCTGTCTGTGTGTGGCTGATGGGCCACAGGGCACTGTAGGCTGAAAGACCACATATCTTGGATGGTAGCTGTGCAAATTTTTTGCTGAATCAGCATTCTGGATCACTAAGCATGTTACTAATTAAAACAGTGCAAAGAATGGTCTCACTCAATGTGACTTCACAAGATAACAGTAAACACTATCAACCGTAGAGCAGAAGACTGAAAAAGAGATATTAAAAGGAAGGATTTCTGTGTCTTGCTGCATTCACAGATGAAGCAGTCAGGAGACTGAATGAAGCTTGGCCTATGCTATTTTTTGATACATCTTAAGCACTCGATGGGATCATTTGTGGGGAACAACAAGAGAGGAACAGTACAACTCCAACCCTTTAGCAGATATCCACTTGGAATTTTAAAGGGCCAGATCAAACCCCAAGTTGGCAGCATTCTGATGAGGAACTTGCATTTGAATGTCTACTATTTACTCATGCTTATGAGGTGAGCTGTTCTTCTGTCATATTACATGAAAAATCATATGGTTGGAGTTTACACAGAAAGGAAAACAGAAATTATTGGGTGGGGAATAGAGCATGCAGTGAACTCTAATGTGGGTTGTAAAGGACTTTGGTCAACTGGCTGTCAAATAGAGCAGCCCACAATTTCTTCACACTTCTTCAAGGCTTCAGGAGGTTTCATTCATCTCTGATAGCCTAAGACATCAAGACCAACCTCTTTTTCCATCCTGAACTTTTAATGAGAAGGTCAGTGAAGCTCTGATCCTATGACTGTTGGTGTTTGTCAATATAGCTCTTGAGTCTGGATATTTACAACCTCATCTGAAAAAAATGCTTTTTGTCACTGTTAAGCAATAAAACCATAGATGTACTTTTCTCTTCTGAACTTCTTTTAATTCTAGGCTGGGAAGTTTCATCTTTATCTTCTAGTGGATTTCCCATGCTCATTTTAAACAAGATGTTTCGTAGAAAAAAAACAAACCCTAGTATGATTTTCTGTTAGTGATTCAGAAGGAGTTGGGACCTAGAACATAAACTCAGTCCTAAAATGTAGTTAATAATGATAATTTCTGGATAGAATTGATCAAATTGCCTAACATTTGTCCACTGCATCTTAATGGCAAACGGAGGCCCACCATCGGATACAAATGTTATCTGGTACTGAAAACAATAAAGAAGATGACAGTTCATCACTGGCAAGCACTTCAAGTTCTTGATGCAAGATTAAATCCTCAAAGATAAAACAGAATATTTAAAGTACAAGAATTTTGCCTTGAACAATAAATGTAACCAGTTTCAGGACAAGTATAGTACTACATCTGGAGCAAGAATTAATAGGAAAAGAATCTGCAAAACCCAAACATCACAACTTGCTATTTCAACACCAGAACCGTGTGAGATATTTCTCCATCTTACAAAGAGTTTCTAAGAGGAAAGGTTCATACTTTGGTTTTTTGTTTGTTTTTTTTTTTTTTTTCAAGAAATTACAAGTAAGTTTTGGACTTACAGGGTTTACTGATTTATGCAACTTTCAAACTTATCCTGTCCATGAATTAATTAGTTGCCAATCTCACTGTATTTTAAGTGAGAATAGCACCAGATGGAGAGCAGACAGACTTGCTTATTAAGGGGTTTTACCAGAAGAACAATTCAGCAAATATACCTCTGAAACCCACTACTGATACTGAAACAAACAAAACTTTCCTAAGAAATTATCTGATGCTGCGGCTGGGTTCAGTTTTATTGACAGAGATCAGTATCCTTCCCTTGCACTGTGTTCTGTCTAAAATAGAACATTGAGCTCAGTTATGAACCCTGTGAAGTCAGTAACTCAGTGCCAAGTGTCTTCAACTGCATCAGGACTTAGACTATTGTTTTTAAGACAAACACTGGCAATTACCTAAACCGCACACTTTGACTGCCATGGTAAGGGTTAGACTAGCTCTTTCATTTCCATGCATGCAGTTTAATTAGATTGGCCGGATACGTTCAGCAATATGAAAGCAATCACACTGAGGCATCGCTTTTCCTCTGTTCCTGCTTCCACACAGGCCCTGTGAGGGCAGACTGTTTCTCTATGAAGGCGGAATGTAGACCAGGAGCACATCAGAAAAACACAGGGTTTGCTGAAACAAATACAATACAACATAGTGTTAGGTCAGGTTTCGAGTCTTGCAGCTACCAGCTGCCTAGACAAAGGCAAATTCAGGCTGGCAAGACACTGTTGAGTCTGACAGCATTTAACTTCAACAGGTGTTGCTAGAGCCTGTAGGAGGTGTTGTGTCCTCACAGAGGCTGTCAAAACTATCAGGACAGCTTGAGAAGGCAGTCTCACTAAAGGCTTTGCTGGTTGTACAAAGAACCAGGCCATTCACAAATGCAAAAGATGAAAGCACGTTGCAGGAGAATCTCACATACCCACACAGCCAAGACACACAGTTTTACATTCACTACAACACTTGAGCACCTCAGAAATAAGGTCATTGCCCTCAGAATGGCTAGTGGATACAGTCAGTGTCCAACAACATTCTCTGTTGTTCCTCTTACATTAAAGCACACAACAGCCTAGTTTGGCCTCCTAAAATCTAGAGAAACAACTAGATCCCAGCAGGTCATAACCTTCTAGTTTGTATTCAAAGGACAGTCAATGCATGTTAATGCATTAGTGATTTGTACCTGTGAAGTCTGTACCTGCTTTAATGAGGCTGAACGTCCACTATCAGTGACACATCTGGTGTAACTGTGGGAGAAGATCAGGCAAAGATACCAATGATCTTGTTTCACTGAATATTTACATTTTCTCTGGAAAGACAGAAGTGAGATAGAGTCACCCGCAAATGCTTAATTTATTTGCAGTAGTTGGGATGAAAAGGAATCTTGAGAGTTTCTTTCAGAGAATGAGGAAAGAGCTAGATGAATACACACCAAAATGGCCAGTGAAACTTGCAACCACATCATTTGTAAAGAAAAAATCCTCACATGTATTACAGAGATCTAAATGTTTGTATATGTTCCAAAAAAGGACTTGAGCATCTCTGGGTATGTCTATACAAGCTGTTGAAGAGAAGCTAGCCCAGATTTAACATTTAAATCTGAATCAGTCTGACACTTGCCTCAGTGAAGTTTGAAGAGACCTGGCTGCCATCACTTCAGGTCGGTGCTCTACTTCAGTTACTAAGAAAGACCACCAGTGCAGACAAGGCCTCCATTACTTGCAAAGTGAAGGCTTGTGATAACCTATGCAAGCTGCAGTTAAAGCTACAAAGATGCTAAAGTGCATGTGAAAAAGAGACTGAAGCTGAAAATGTCATGTAATCTTTACCTTAATCAGTGCATTAGCCCCTTTTGGGATCCTGTGTGCAGCTTAGATGCTGGAGCTCAGAAAAATGAAAAGACTTACAGGAAACATGCTAATGACCCAGGGCCTCAATAAACTGTCACATTGAAAGCTGTTGGAAAGACTGGATTATTGCCTTATAAAGGATACAAATAAGAAGACTCTAGGCAAAATGTATTCTATATAGAACCTGGTAAATCAGATAGACTGGGATTTTTTGTTCTTTTTTTTTTTTAAAAAAAAAGTAAATCCAGGGATAGTAAATAATATAAATAATATACAAGGGAGGAAATTTAAAAATGGGAAAGGAATTCCTTTTTGCATAAAATGTAATTAAGCTATAAAATTAGTGACGCATGCAGTCACATAGGCCAAAAACTTAACTGGATTCCAAAGGGACAGAACGCTTACAGAAATATCCAGATTATAAACTACAGACAGTAAATTCATGGATTGCTATTCCAACTATCTTTTCAAATACTTAGTACTAGCAAGGCATGCTGTGATGCTACACAAGGCCTTTAAACATCAATTTATTACTTGCAACCCTTCAGATATATTTTCTTAAGGAAAGTCCAAAAGTCTCACTTGCCTCAAATTCCTAAATTTTTTCTACTTTCTGGAGCTCCATTTTTTCCAGGTTAAGCATTATCTATTGACAGTGACACCCAGACTTAGCTAAGGCCATGTGATGCCTTTCTAGAGAGCACAGAAGCAGACTGAATCATCATTTAGGCTCAGAGGTGACAGTGAATAATAATTATCTCATGCCCACCCTTTTTTGAAGTGCAAGCTCTGCGATGGGTTTCTCTTATTCAGAACAAGGTTCAGACTGGCTGCTACTCTGTCCAAGCAGCAGTGGGGAAGTTTACCGAAAGCACAAGCACTGCTATTCGATTCTACGTTTGCCAAAGCCAGTTGCAAAACTTCTATTCAATTCTACAGAACAGGCCTTCAGAGTCCAGACACAATTTGAATGAAGTAAGAGTGAAGCAGACATCACTTCGGTCCAAGTTCCAGACATCAGCATGTTTTGTAGCTAAGAATGGTAAAGTCTTTTCATACCTTATAGGATTAAGTTAGTCTTCATTCAAAACCCATGAAATTTGACAAGAGCTATGATTTATCTGCATATGGAACAGCACAGGTTATTCTCAATGCCATGTGTACTTCACCATGGCTGAAAACAATTGCCTTCAACGTCCACAAATGACAAAAGGAATTTAGCATTTAAACCAAATATTGCTCCACACTTTGTTGAATTCTGCTCCTAGTGTACAACAAATCATAGAGGTGGCATGTCTGTTTTCCGATCACTTTCAGTGAATTCCTGAATTCTCAGGTGACTTTTAAAACTGGTGTTTGTCTACCCAGGGAAAAGCCATGTTTGTTCTGGTTAGTCCCTGCACAGTCATTTTCTATTAAAATAATAAAGACTGAACTTGTTTTAGTATTCTGAAGTGGACAAAGTTACACAAGTCAGGCCTACCTTTACTCCAGACAACATGATTATTCACAGAGTATGATGCTCCATTTCAAGTCATCAGATCTAGGTATTTTTCTTTCAGATTAAGCTTCCCAAGTGTTCCCTTGCAGACAAAGCCTTACAGCTTTAGAAAAACCCTATCTCCAATGCCTAGCCTTTCTCTACAGCAGGAAAATTGCTATAAATTCCTGACAGCAAAGGCTGAAGAGCCATAGTAATGTCCCTGTTACATACACTGCAGTTTCCCAAACAAATGTAGCTGCACCAAAACAGGTCAAAATTCTGCAACAGAAACTGCAAGATGATTCTCAGAACATACATATGTGGTGGCAGCACCCCAGATACACTTCTATTCCCAACCCTACCTTATGACTCATCACCTACAGGTATAACAAAATGTAAGGCTCAACTACATGGGGATTTGCCTTTTATTATTTTTTTCTGGAAAATATGCTTTTGTAAGATATTCCTTGCCTTTAGCCTGTGTGCTTACGGCATTATTTTGAAAAGCCGCTAGGCAGATGGTCCCCAAGTGTGAGTTAATAACTTGTAGGTAGCTTTTGGGGAAGCTTTTTGAAATCCCTTCATGCAAAATGATTTTGCAAACTGCCTGCACACCATTTTTTGGCTGCTCTAGCAGACTATTTCAAAACGGTCAAGAGAAAATGGCAGATTAAGTTCTATCTGTTTTGCAGCAGACTCTTACATTTATTTTGCAGTGGTAAAAGAATACAGAGGGAAAACAAATCACGCACAAGGCTTTTACTGAAGATTTTTCTAGAAACTACAAGTGCCCACTGGCTACAAGGTCAGGATGTCTGGGCTTCTGCCCCTCTCCTGCAGCACATCTACAGCATTTCTTACCATTCAAAATAAGACTGCTTTTTGACAGCATAGGATAGGCTGAGTATTCAACAATCATGAGTCAGATTTCACAGCACCATAAGATTAATTTAAAAATCAGATTTCAAATGTAGGGCTCTTTCTGTTTACCTTTGGCTTGTTAGAGACACTGCATAATTGGCATGGTATAAAGTCAGAGTTATTGTTAGTATCTCATCTAGCGAGCATCTCCCAGTGTTTTTGAACAGATTTTACAAGAAGTCCACAACTATATGATGACAAAATGCTGCAGTCTTTCTTAACAATATCAGCAGATCAAATGCCTTCTAATCCCTGCACAGATCTGTCTGTATGTAAACCAATCAAGTTTAACTGTCTGCCTCCAGGGTGATCCTTTAGTAAATAGATTAGAAAAACAGAAAATAGAATATTTTCAGTTGGAAAGGACCAACAATGATCATCTAGTCCAACTGCCTGACCACTTCAGTGCTGAACAAAAGTTAAAAGGATATTATTAAGGGCATTGTCCACATGCCTCTTAAATACTCGCAGGCTTGGAGCATCAATGACTTCTCTAGGAAGCCTGCTCCAGGGTTTCACCATGCTGTCAGTAAAGAAATACTTCCTAATGTCATGTCTGAACCTCCCCTGGTGCAGCTTTGAACCATTCCCATGAGTTCTGTCACTGAATACCAGGGAGAAGAGACCAGCACCTTTCTCACCACTTTCCTTCCTCAGGAAGCTGCAGAGAGCAATGAGGCTCTTCCTCAGCCTCCTTCAAACCAGGCAAACCCAGAGTCCTTTGGAGCTCCCCACAGGACATGCCTTCCAGCCCTTCCACCAGCTTTGTTGCTCTGGACACATTCAAGGACCTTCACATCCTTCTCAAATTGTGGGACACAGAATTACACCCAGCACGCAAGGTGAGGCCACACCAATGCTCACTACAGGAAGATGATCACATCTTTTGGCTGGCTGATTGTGCTGTGTTTGATGTACCCCAGGATGTGGTTTGCCTTCTTGTCTGCCAGGGCACACTGCTGCTTCATACTGAGCCTGCTGTCAACCAGCACCCGCAGGTACCTTTCTTCAGGCCTGCTTACCAAACACTCCTCTCCCAGTTTATACTTGTGCCCAGTGTTACTATATCCCAGGTGCAAAATACAGCATTTTGACTTGCTAATTTTCATCTCATTAATCATAGCCCAATGCTCCAACCTAGATCCCTCTGCAAACCCTCCAGTCCCTCAAGAGAGTCAACAGCACCTCCCAGTTTGGTATCATCAGCAAACTTACTAATGGTGCATTCAATTCCTGCACACAGATCATTGATAAACACATTGAACAGGACTGGCCCTAGAATTGTCCCCTGAGGAAACTGAACTTTGGCCTGAGGTATCGAAAAGAACAGCTAAGAGCTCCAAGTTGATAGTTATAGCCAGTGCATTTCTTCTTCAAGCATAGCAAAACCTCCAATGACAAGGGATCAGGAAAAAACACCTCCTTTGGGATAGGGCCAAAGTTAGGAGGATAAAGAACAAACTCCAAAATGTACTTTCTTTTCAGAAATCACATAATGCTAATGCATATGTATCTATATTTTCTTTTTAATACCCCAGCTGCTTCACTGCTCACAGCTCTCATGAGGAAAGGCTAAGACAACAAATGCACAAGGGATATTAGCCTCTTATGGCATCACTGGAAGGGTCTCATCCACAGAATTGGTTATGAACACAGTATAAGAATAAACACTGCATTGGCTAGACAAGAAAAGTCTAGTGATTACAGTGACAAACATGTTTGCAGACAACACAGAAAAATGCATGTAACAGTTACCCTACTAGAGAGCAGTTATTTTTGCTAGGTATACCTCACACTTTCATTTTAGTTTATGACTGTAAAACATATGGGCAAAAAGTGTGACCACAGGGTCTTTAAAATTAAGGTATTAGCCTCCCCATCAGGACATGTGCCTTCTCTTCTGCACCTCAGCACTGTGTGATTTTGGCAAAGCTGTGTAGAACTCAGTTATGCTTTTCAGATCCAGTCTTAAACACAGCATAGTAACATGTTTTGCTTTTCTTCCTGTCTGCTCTTTAATCAGGCCACAAAGTCCTATAGCGAATGCTGCTGGTGAGCATAATATGTATGGATAGCTGGTTAGTAAGTAGGGAAGAATCAACTCTTTGCAGCTTGTCTTATGCTTAGAAAAGCAAGTAGGATGAGCTATTACTTGGCCCCAGGGAGTAGAGGAACTGCAGCTAGTACTGCCGCTGTGCAGGGCTGCTAAGGGGCGTGCAAGCCAATCTACTTAAATCCAGTCTATTTAAAGTCCAATAGAAAAGATTCAGTCTTCTTGCAAACTCTTCTCTCGCTTCCTCCTACCTCTCCACACTCACCACTGCAATGCAGCAGTTTTGTTTCGTCAACTTGTAAAACACCAGGATGGCATAAGATGGATGATGATGAACCTGACCCCAAACTCCACGAAATCAAGAGGGCTCTCTCTCCCCGCATCTCTTCCTTTTCCCTCCAAATTAAATAGACTTTAGAACAAGTTAGAAGCCTGAAAAAATATTCTGGAAGTAATACTGGAAGGAAGGAACTCTGTCTCAGTATGTAAGTCACTATTTGCCTTATTTCTAAGCACAGCTCTGCTTCTCACTGTTATTCTATAAATCCCATCTAAACAGTATTTGCTGCACTTCAAAGATGTCTGTGAACATGCTGTTAGCGTATTTCATTCACCATGTCTTTCCTGTTTTGATAGGGCAACAATTTAAGAGCTCTAATGTTACAGCTTTTTCCTAAGAGAAGCAGTGGTAACTCAGGTCTTTCTTCCCCATGCAGTCAGTTACCTTTACAAAAGTTGAAAAAAATCCGAAAAGTTTCTTCAAAGCTGTTGTCCTTCTGCCAAATTTGGTTGCAAATAGCCAACAAGCTCAGAAGTTACTGCCAAATAAAAGAGTGACTAAAGAAACTTAGTTTCCCTTGGAAACCACCAAACCCTTCTCCAGAATGAATCAGAGTGAACCCAGTTCAGTTCAACATACTGCTGTCTGTAAAGCTGATATAATCTATTTCTGTAGTGCTCCAAGCAGCAGATACAGAGCAATCCCACCAGCAAATGATGTGTGAAAATAGCTGTATCTACACTTCCTGCTAAGGCCACCACTGAGCCACGGTGTCCCTGTGTGGGGAGACATTCACAACAAGAGCTGGCCCAGGGAGCCCTGCCAAGGCCAGAATATTGCACTCAATAGCACATGGGCTGGTGTATGCAGCACCAGGCACAACCACATCCACGCAGCCCTGTCAACATCTCAGAGGAGAGATGATGATGAGGAAGAGACTGCTAACTCTGAAAGAGAGAGAGAGCACTGGCAGAATGATAGCATGCAAAGACCATGCTGCAACCAAGCATCCTGCTGTGCATCAGGGGAGAGTAGAGGGATGACTGCATATGTTATGTCCACAAAAGCATCAGGAGAACCATGGGGCAGCTCAGCAGATTTTGCTGCTCACAGAGGCAAGAAGCTGCCAGTCAGCAGACTGGGCTCAGTACTGAGCTCAGCTGGAGCTGCAAGGCCCTGCCACTCACTGAGCACTGTTTTGCCTCAGTGAAAAGCACCAGCTCCTGGCTCCAGGCTCCTACTGACATCCAAACTGAACAGAGCCAGCAGCTCAGCAGGAGCTGGCTGTAGCCCTGGATGTAGACATGGCCAATCTGTTCTCAGCAAGGACTGATACTGCACCCTTAGAGCACATCCTGCACTGGTTTAACCCCTGTGTAATCCCTTGTTCACTTGGGATGGTTCACTTCTCTTCAAGGGCAAGCAGCACTTGACCTGCACTGTGTGAAAGCCTACTATTTGTTAACAAGACATTTGTTCTGATGAGGCAGTTAAAGCAAGCACACTGCAAAGCCTATAAAAATTATTGACATTCATAGCACCATTAATCAGCTGCACTCATCCTCCAAATTCCACCACCTCACTGTGAAATGGAAAGCTGCAGGCTTGATTCACTGCACACCAGCTCAGCTCTACGCCGTTTTGTCCCAGTCACGTCAGCACTGAACTGGAAGGAACAGCCACAGATCAGGGAGATTTGTCTGAACCACTTTGTTATCCTTGGAGTTAAAACTTGGAAAATCCATTTTCTGCCAGGATCTTTTGCTGTACTTGTTCCCCCAATTGGGAAAGATGCTAATTGGCTGTTTATCATCTGGTCAGAAAGGGGAATTGAGTATTGCTTGAATGAGTCACAGCCTGCTGGAATTCCCTCCTGTGCCTTCCTTAGGTGTGTATGCCACACACCTGAGTAGAGAGACACTTTATGAGTAAGGCTTCTTTTCAGTGAAGGTACCTGGATCATGTCTCCTATTCAACAGAGACTCAAACTTTACAGGATCAGCTGCTGGCAGCACTCCCAGGATATTTTTCCATTCGCACATATTTCTAAAAATGTCAACGCCAGTCTAACCACTCTCATCTGGGAAGCCTGACATCAGATGTACATTAGCCCAGGAAAAAAAACATAATCCAAAATGCAAGCCCCTTCTAAAAAGGAAAACAAATTCAAAGTATGTTACGTTGGCTCCTGCCTCTGTGCTCTATGAAAAAACAGGAGGAAAATTTAAAGTGTGATTTTACACTCATGACAATTCAATCAGAGAATCAGACAAGGGAATAGTATGGGTTTCAGGGATGAGAAGTGATGGTATGTGAGATTCTTATTCAGGCCCGACTCCTGCATGTTTGAGTTCATTACTCAACAGGAGACAAAAAAGGTCCCAGGCAGAGCCTTAAGAGCCATGCTCTCTTTGCAGTCCTGGGATTAAAACCAGACAGCTAAACAGCACTACATTTGACTGTGGGAGAGCTTCCCCAGGGAGAAACCATTTTGGCTTGAGCATTTTGTTCCCGTAATACATCTCTGATTATTTTCTCTTCCAAATCTGGACCTTTCACACACCTTCCCAGCATCATCTGCTTCGCCTGAGAAACTAGTGCAGATGAACAGACATGCTATGCTGCCATTTTGCAAGCTGAGTTCAGGAATCAGCAATATTGTTTCCACACTCTCTTTTCCCCACAGCACGTGCTGTCAGCATGCTATCACTGTAAGAGAGATCTCCACTTAATTCAGCCTGTCAAGGCTCAAAGAAAACAAAGGGTACGACTGCAGCCCTCAAGTCTATCTGAGTAGGATTCCCGAAATGGAACGGAAGTTGACTTCAGTAGGACTAAGCCATAATTACAGAATGAATAGAGCAGGATGTGTTCCTGAAATACTTTAAATACGTATTTCACTGTCCATGAATGCTGCAATAATGACTTTACAACTTCTCTCACTAGGGGAGATTAATAGAAAGGCCCCCTTCTCTTACTGGCTCCAATGATGATTTTGTTCACTTACCTCCAAGATGTGTTTGGTTCTTGAATCATACTTTTGCTTTCTTGCAGAGCTACATGTTTTTTTACATGTTGGTTATAAGTATGCATCCTGTCTCTAAACTTAATACATAAATATTATGAACAGAGGTTTTATCCTTACTCATTGTTACAAACAACTTAAAGACTGATGCCCTGACATAAAAAGTTTCATCAGACTTTCCAGGTGGTGGACCTCAGCATTCCAGATCCCAAGTTTTGGTGGTATTTGCTATAGTCACTTAAGAGATGACCCCCACACTAAGTCATTGACCCACTCATCTGCTGTAGGAAACCACCCCTACAGCAGAAATTCCTCAGCCAGCAAGTTTCATTGTCTAGAACAGCTGCCTTCATTAAAGAGTCCTTCACAAGTCTTGTCCTGCCACTCCTACTCAAGGATGAGAACCTTTGTCAGAGAAGTGAGACAAAGAAGAAACTGACTAATTAGGAGAAGGACTATGATCAGTGGAAGATCCCATGGGATGCATGCTTGCCCATACAAAAACTAAAAATGAAAGCCCATTCATAGGTTCACCTGTCCTTAGTGGTCCTTTCAGAGGGATTTGCCTCTCACCCACTTGTTGAAGTGGTTGACAGTATTAACATCTTGAATTATTCCAGTTAGAACTGTCAAGATCCAAGAATCACAATGTCAGTAAAGATTTCAAGTGGAAGTCTACTTCTAGACATGCACTCTTACTTCTCAGCCTGGATGAACTTAACTAATGTTCCAGTCCCTGGGGGCCACAGCAGAGCAACTTGCCAGCATATAGATCCAGCTTGAAGTTACAGTATTCCAGTGGTGTTCCACTTCCTGCCCATGCTGGGTGGTCCATAGTTTCTACAGCATTAGAAGCAGTAATACAGTTACACATGCTTGTAGTAGTTTTGCTTCCAGTATTACATTCAAAATCCCAGTGCTCTGTAAGGGAAGCTTGGTGATGTTTTCAGACCAGTCTTTAATTGCATACACATTTTTCTGAGGCTACCTCAATGGATTTAGAGAAGTCAAGCCATCTGGAAGCTAACACTGCTCAGAAAGAATGTATTTGTTTAGACCTATAGTTACTCCCCTTTCAGGTTGCTATTAGTTTAGGATCAAATTCTCCCTTTTAGCATATATGCAAAGAGAAGTAAACTGTGTAAAATCCATGGACCAGCACAGAAGCGCCTTGTCCATGTCAGGTAAAGGCCAGGCAAACATCTGCAGAAGATCATTTAGGTGAGGCTGACCATTTCTTTGGGAAGGAGGCTGGCCTCAAGTGAGATATCTGCAGGTCTCATCCTGACTGAACTTCTTTGCCTACAGGTAGAAGTGTGTCCCTGTCCCCTTTCTTGTTTGTTTGTGCCTTGTTTTTCCTTTCCAGTTATTGTCTAGTGCAGCCTGGCAGACAGCAAGAACAGGAGCTGCACTTGGCTACCAGGGCCTCGACTGTATCACAGTTCCTAAGCAGAATGCAAGATGCAGTGACTGAAACATAAGTTACAGCCTACACTAGCACTGTGCAAACAGGAAAATCAGTCAGACAAAAACCAAAGCAACAGCATCCTGCTCTCACTGTCAAATTCCCTTGTGCTCCTCCATTTGCACTTAAAGAAGTCGGGGGGAGGGAGGGTGGTGCGGTGCCTTTTAGTATAGTTGCATATACATGAGCTCAGGTGGAAGCAGAATTAGATGAGAACAGATTGCTGCAGAAATAATTGTGCTCAGTGAATAGAGACTGATTATTGTTTAAGATAAGAAAGTACCAATGGGGGAATGCGTAAAGCTTTTGAGATACTCCAAGAAATTGCCTGAGGGCAAGATGCCATGTAGCATCAAAGCAGTGCATACTTCTCAACCCAAAGTGTGAAACCGAGCAACATCTACACTTGTCAGTTAAACAGTTTGAGGGAATGATCCCAGGCAATAATCACAACAAACTATATTGTTAAAGGCTCCTGGTCACACTTCTAAGTTTGTATCAGAGATCTTTCTTTCAATTACTTCCTAGGTACAATCTGGCAATCACCACAGGCCAGGAACTGAGCACATTAGGCAGTCTGCCTCTGGCCACCTTGTTTTAGAGGGAGGCTCTCACAGTATGAACACAGGCTGTTGCATGCCAATTGGTCTCAGTGACAGAGAACGCTCCTGGGCACATTTTATTTTCTAATATAGATGCAGTCAGGATGTCTATGAGAATTTGTATCTCCTCCTTAGTGGAATATCCAGCTTCCTTATTAAGAACAGAACCTACCCCATTTTCCACTACCAAGAAGCAGTGCAAATTCCATTTTGAAATGCAGAGTGTTTCCAAGCCTCCCAGAGAGATTCTTTCTCATGTTCCAAAATTCTACGCTCCTCAGCCTCTGCTCCATTATCAGTATGCATCACTGAGATCCTTCTTACATCCCTGGTACTCTTCCAACACTTGCTTAAAGTGATTTCAATTCAGAATGTCAAGAAGACAGCTAACATTTGAGAAAAAACCCTCCAAAACTTAGCCAGGACAACCTTGGGAACACTATGTTGTGCAGTCAAAAGAATTTTGCTATCAGAGCAAAACAAGCAGACGAAGTTAGAAAAATATTTAGCTTCTAATGATAAATAATTTTTCTCCATTGTGTAATAATGATATTTAGCATTATTGCAATAGTTTACCTGTTGCAACCACTACATGTGAGCAAGCTACGCACACCTGTCAGTGGTGTCTGTGCTTCAGAGATAGATAGGGCCCCTGAAGAGCTGGTACTGTTTTCATCTCAGCTCCAGAGAAATCCAGACTGAAATGCCTTGGATACAGTTTTTGCCCACCTGAAGGTTTGGGACGTTTCTAAATATTCAACACACTGGTATCAGAGCCACTAAAGTTAGCATTGTAACCCAAGGAATAGGTCACTTAGAGATACCCTGCCAGACAAGTGGGCAACAGGAATCTGAACAAAATTCTGCTATTTACTGGGACTTACTTCACCAGGCCTGCAGGAAGATGCCAGTGTCTGCTTTAAAGGAACACTTAAGCACATTCTTCTAAAGACAAGTACCTGTATCCTTTCTTTCGAAGCACTGTGTAGACTTTTAAAACATGATCCTGAGAGATATCATGCAGGTATTTTGCCCAGTAGCTGAAATCCAGAAAACACTCTGGAAGACACCATTCCTTTCTTAGGCAAATGCCCTGATATCTCAGCTATAAACTCATGCTCTTCCCTTTCCTTCTTATTTGGCTCGAGGAACATTTTCTCCTTCAAAGCACAGTGGCTAAGCTTTAGCTACAGGGTATTCCTTCCCAGAGCAATCTTTGTCACCCTCCAGACTGACTGTTGACTGTTTCTGTACACCATTCTCATGCATGGCCAGAATTTCTCAGCACATTGAAGATTATATTTCCTAACTGAAACATTCCAAGAATTAATTGCATACTAAAAAATAATAACAACAATAACCATGTATTTTCAGACCAGTCTTTCTTTAAATAAGCTTTTTATGCAGCACTGCCTTGAAAATTATATAGGTTTCTGCACTAAGGAACTCATAAAATTTGCTCTGCAAATTCACATTAAAGCCTTCCCTCAATTACACCCCCTCAGATTTTCAAATCACTTTAAACAAGGCAGAAAAAAATTATAATGCTTCACTGCTTAAATAATTCAAATAATTTTCAGCTGCCTGGGGGGGGGGGGGGGGG
>JANHGB010023261.1:15644-25681 GCA_026283785.1 Coracopsis vasa
CGCGGCGGCCCCCCCCCCCCCCCCCCAGTCACATGCATTGCACTTAAAACAGGGAAGAGGGAAGAGGGAGAGGAAGAGGAGGTGGAAGAGGTTTTATATTTGTCGAACTTGCTTGACAGAATTAAGTATGGTAGAATCTAACTAGTCCCTGCTAACTCTGGAGGGAGCAAAGAAAATCCTGGTATGGATTTGTGAGGTTCTCTGGGAAAATTACTAAGTGCTAGGATAGAACCACTGAAGTACAACCATATAAAGGAATTTGATGTTACCAACCTCTGCTGCCTGTACACACCTCAGACCCTTAGATAGCTGAGCTACCAATCTCGTATATTTAAATTGCACCTTTTCCGCCAGTACCTTCATACAAATTGCAACCCAAAATATGAGTATTTATTATGCAATTGCATTCTTATGATAAAGGCTGCAAGGTTTCATTGTACTCATCACCTATGGGAAACCACCACTGCCTGGCCTGCGTTAGAAACATGATCTGACTGAAGCATATTTCAACGTCAGACAACTGGAGAAGGGTAGAATTACCACTGCCCTGACAGGGGAATTATTACAGCATTTCCATCCAAGGTGGCTCCTCTAGCAACCTGCTTTCCTGTGTCAACTTTAACATAACCATCTCTAGCAACGCATCCATGTGAAACTGAAGGGAGGCAGCTGTGGAGTGCCCAGCACTAATCACATCTATTACATACAGCAGTAAGACAGCTCTGCCACTTACTGCCTTGCAGTAAGGACTGCTATCATTATCAAGTATACTGTGTGACAAAAGGGAAGGGAGGAAATGAGCAGTGAGGTATTAATGCAAAGGGTAAGAGCTAGGGTAGTCCAAGAACAAAATAACTGGAGTTGGAACAGAAGGCAAAAATGCATATCACCCCTATTTTCAGAAGCAGTGGATCTGCATCTTCTCAGATAATACTAGTGAAGACTGGGAAACCCTTAGTCTACGTCATTATTTACGTGAGAAGGATTGCAATTGGTGACATAAACTACAAAGGAGAAACCAACACAGGATGTTTTTTTAAAAATGCAGTTATCTCTGGCTGCTTAAAAGCTGTTTCCCACAAGATCACAGATGACAGTCTCCATGGCACACTGCAGCTGAAACACAGAAACTAGATATATCTTTTGTCTTCTGCATGTCAGACAGCTGTTAAACCTACACTGATTTCTTTGGAAACATCCTCCTCATGACAGTGCACATGAGTGAATTCCTAATATGGAAGAGAAATTGCAGATTACTTTGGGTAAATGATAAATCCTATTTTGAAAATTATTAGTTCTGCAGTAATCATATAGAGTTTGTGCGCTGGGAAGCCCATGCTCTAATGAAAACACTTCGTTGTCAGCTAGGAAGGTTTGTAATTTTACTATTAGATCAGGTCACTTCTGAAAATCAAGTCAATTTGCTGCAAATTTGAAGCAACATCATTCTACTGGAAAGGGCCACCTCATTCTCATATCACATCAAGTCAAATAAGAAGAAATTCACTGAAAACAAAGGCTGTTGCATCTCTTTCGGAACAATGGAAACAAGACTGCAGTCCAAGCCACTGGATTTTAACAGCTCTGATTTGGATTTATCCAGGCATCAATGAGAACAGAATTCAGGTATCTGTCCTTAGCATAAACTTCTTAAAGAAAGCCCCAGTGCTGGTGATGCAGAGCTAGTCCGAAATTGGACTACCTGTTCATTGTGCCCTGGAGTGGGATTTTACAGTGCTGAATGGCAAACTCTTTGCTGAGTCAGATTCATCACACAGGCAAAAATATGTGACTACCTTACAGAGGGCAACTGAGCTATAAGTTCAAGGAAAGTGGCATATGAGTTGGTACAAGCACAAAATCAAGCCCCATGCATTTACAACAGTGGGGAACAAAGCAAAGTTAAGGAGTACTGACAGTGTGATGAGAATCTGCAGCTGTAGTTACTGGTTTCAACCCTGGTGATTTCAGCCAAGCTATACTAACTATACAAACATGCTTACTTGTAGTACTTAGGAAGAGAGAAATGAGGTTTTATTGCATCAACTGGTATTATTGAGAAAAGCAAAAAAAAATGCTTCCAGGTAAACAAGCCATCTTCAAGGCACTGGCTCACAACAGCTCTGGGTCTGCCTCTGGTTTTGTCTTTTTCATCAGTGGTAAAAATAAGAGTATAGATACCTGGGAATCAAAAAGTACCAAATAAGGACACTACATTATCAAACTACAGAAGCGAGAAAGCACTGCATTATATATACTAATTGTGCATTAATGTTATTATTTTTCTTTAGACAAGTTGATATTTATCTTTGCAACTTCCAATTCCAATTAATTCTTTAGTCATATCATTATGAGCTTTAGTTTTTTCCTATTCCAGTTAACATAAAGCTTCTTATTTCACATTATTTTAATGATACAATACCCACATTTTTCACAATATTTCATCATATAAATATGGGGGATATTCTGGCCAATGGAGCCACAGGTAGTTACTGGAGTTACCGTTTATTCCGACTGTGAGTTGACATATGGACATCAGACAGTATAACCCAGGTTTACCGAAGAATATCAGCACCCTTATGTCCCAAATTAAGGCAAGAGCAACAGAAATTTAACAAGCTGACACGGGGAGTGGTTAATGCATACAGCAAGAACACCTCACCCCACCCCCAAACTGTACCGAAGCTACAAATACACTAAATGGCATGTTCTAAAAAAATATCTTGAGTTGTTGAATATAACATAAGCCTTGGCATAAAGATTTTGGAACAATGATTTTGATTGTTTATAGGCTATATTATTATAAAGGCCTTTTCTCTTCCATTTTTTAAACATTTGTAGCCAAGTTAGCCTATGGAGGGAGGTTAGTGAAACTGGTGGTCACACAATGACAGGCTAAAGCTGCACCAAAGGCTGCCAGATGATGTTAAAGCTTTATCTCACAGTTTCCTGGCTGTCCCTCTGCCCTCAGCAGGATCAACGTTGTTATTAAGCGAGGTCTCTCTGACACACTGACTGCCATACAACACACCAATTCCATCACTGGCCAAGTAGCAAGACCAAAGCCTTGATTAGGTCTTTAAAGCCCTCCTTTCGTTGTCCCCCAAGTGTGGCAGCAATCTGCATGTAGGCCTTGTCAAATTTCACTACTGGTCATGACATCTTGCCAAATGACCTGAACAAATCTCACAGAGGTAGCTGTCACTACAGCTAAGTGGCACTGTTGCATACTGCTAAATGGTCTCCCGGGTTTAGGTCACTAATACATTTAACTGATATGTTTCAGAAGAGTTAGGCTTTTTGCATACATACCTCTCTTCCCTGAGACTACAAGTGCACTGCTATTTGCTTTGTTACCTAATGAGAGGTGAATAGCCAGTGCATGGAGAAGGGAATCTACTTCAGAGCAACGCTCAGCGCACTGTGAATCAAGAGCCCCACCACCACCATCACCAGAACAGCGCTGTTTGCAGTATGAAACACCATGGAACAGCCAGCAGAAGTGCCACTTTCTCCTCACAGAGTCCAAATAAAAAGAACACACAAAAGAGGGATTTGTCCGTGCTGCTCAAAGCAGCATTAACTCTGCCTCTGTGTTCAGTGACCCCATCAGATGGGTCACAGTGCACAAATACTGGCATACAGCCCTTGCCTGTAGAGCCATCAACAGCCATGCAAGAGACCAGGACGGAGACCACAGGGTGAATCTCTCTCCTCCTCTCCCTGCTTCCCCTTCTGAGATCTCATATTTTAGATGTCTCAGTCCAGCCAAGCCCACTCATTTTTGTGCCTCTCCTGTCCTTTTCCCCTTTGAAAGGCTTGGTTTTTCCTCCTTCCCACAGCCTTTTCTTTACATTGCTTGTATATAGAAGATCATTGTACTATTGTTCATAAAGTGCTAGGAGATGAATGGAGTTATGTAACTGCCAGTTTTTGCCATTTTTTAGAATGATGGAAAAGTAAGATGTGAATGTAGACTTCCCTTGGGGCCAGGTTCAGCAAACTAACATTACTAGTGACACAAAGGAATATCCACTTCAGCAGCCCCAAAATGGAAGAATAGAAGGGTAATGCATTTCAGTACATACTGTCCTGCATGTAACGACAAGCCATTACTAACTATGGCATTTAGGCATGCATGGGGTCAGAAACATTCTGTGATGTAGCTCCTAGTAAAGGAAGTTTACAAAAGAGTGTTGGGGTTTGACTTTGTTTTTTCGTTTTTTTTTTTTTTTTTTTTTTTTTACATTTACAATGATTTGCTGTTCGTTAAGTTCTGCTATCTTCTGGCTTTTGATTTTCCAAAGAGGTTTTATTCCGCTTGCTATTCATTCCAGGTCAGCTAACATAAAATCAATAACGGTTTGGACAGATTTCCTTCTTGTAATGAGCCTAGGGATTGGCATACACAGCCTAAACTCTCTTCCTGTTTCACATCTGCAGGAGCCTTCTCAGAGTGATTTGGCTCTCTCTTTCATGTATTTTTGAGGCAGAAATTTGCATCAATGTTACAAGGCTTCTGCACTGTTTGTATCCCAGACACAGACACATGCTGCCTACCTAACTCAATGAAGCTTCTTGACACCAAAATCAATTACAGCAAAAGCTGGTTCTCACTGCAGGAAAGTCCAATTGCACTCTCATCTGGGCCAAAGTTGCAATTCTTCATGCAGACAATGCTAATACTCAGTCTGCAACTGTTCATGTCAAAGCAACTGCTCTCATGAGCGAACAGTGGCTGCAGGAACAGGCACTCTTTCTATAGTAGGGATCTGGTGCTCTGATTTACAGTGTCCTGCACCACCACTTGTTTTCAGGCTCACAAACTGTGCCATGCACCTAAATATTTGCACGAAAGTTCAATGGTAACTGATGGCTCGAAAGTTTCAGCAGGGTATGTAGTTCATCTTTTAAATAACTATCTCAAAGATCAGTGCATCCAAAAATACCTGCTGAAGAATGCTTTACTTAAGCATGTGCTTAAAGCTGAGCTCAAACTAAGTGCTTCACTGAATTGTGATCAATCCATGTTTCTGGTCATATTACTCAGTTCCTGCCAACCTCTCTCATTAGAAAGCAAATCCTTTGCTGCCTTATAAGCCAATAGAATGCATCCTTGTAAAGAAGGTGTCAAGGCTGAGTTTGCCTGAGCTGTGCTTGACAATTGTTTAGAAAGCTGATCCAAACAAATATTTTCAGCCACATTTTGAGAATAATTGGGTTTTTTTTCATTGGAAAGTTCTGTTTGTTTATTATGGAAATATGCAGCAAGTTCTTTCTAACTGAAAGTCAAGGAATGACTTGACAAGCTTGTATATAACCCTGTGCAGCAATCAGGGTATTCTGCTCTCAGAGCTTGGTCTTGATTGGGAAGAATTCTAGTCTCAGTTATAGCAGGGCACATACGCTGGAATCCAGAGCTGCATTTCGCAGATTGGTTCCAGTGAGAAGTTAAAGGCCCCAGCGCCTTGCAAGACCAAGTCCTGGGTTATCTCTGCAAACATGAAGAAGAGTTCAACAAGCATCAGTGATAACAGTTTACTGCCACTGAAGGGTGAGGATTTCACTCTTCCCTGCTTCCTCACTTTCCTATATCTGCGGACCTTCTCCATCCCTTCCCAGCACTGGCTCTGGCAATCACTTGCTTTACAATTCACTAATTTGACAGAAAAAGATCTACTTTGTTCTTGTTGCTGCTGCATTGGATTTTCTGCCAGATTAGTGAGGTCAGCAGCTCCTGGAAGAAAAGGCAGCACCCATTACACTTGCATTTGTACAAGGACAGACTCAATTCAGGGTTAGTAACAAAAAGACACAATGGGAGGAAGAAAATTGAAAAGGAAGGAGGAATAGAAGGCCTTCCCTTTTCATCAGCAATGCTCTCTTAAGATCAGCTCAACCCACTCCCCTTAGCCCTATATACATAATAATTATAATAATAACATAATAATTACTGTTAGATAATCCAAGTCATTAATATCCAGAAGCCTTGCCCAGAAGCAGGGTTCCACTGTTACATGAGGGTCTGCATACACACATTGTTCCAGCTCTGAAGCTGACAGCCTAATTTGGTACAATAAGCAATTGGAAGAGCAAAGTATGGAAGACAGAAGGGGCCACGGAAGTGGAGGTAGTAGTTAGAGGAAGACATAATCAAACTTCAGTCCTGAAAGACTCACTGAATTGTTTGGTACATCAGGTGAGTCAGATGGATTTAATCACTGAAAGTAAATCAAACTACTTGCCTGAGAAAGGAGCTTCACTGTATGGCTGTCAATGATTTAGATCTCAGCATGTGCAACAGGCGAGTATATCACTTGTTTCATTTTAGACTCAACCTTACCAAAGGGCTAATTCTGCACTGCATTTCAACAAAAAAAAAAACTCCCACTAAAGCAAACAGGAGATCTGCCCAAGTAAGGAGTGCAGCTGAACTGGGCACTTTGTGTATCAATCAGTCTTGCTGCAAACAGTTTCTCAACATATAACAGCATCAATCCCCTTCTAAATAAACAAGCAAATCAACCAAGAAATCAACATATAAAATTAATGTGAAAGACCCTGTTCTCTATCATCAGATTCAACATCCTTCCCCCTCTTCCCCGCTTTTGGGCTGAGCAATGTTTGCCAGTTCTTTATACCAAACATGAAAAATACTACTTGCCTGGCATATACCATGCCTGTTTTATTGAAGAGGAAGGAAAAAACATCACACATTTGGCCATTATCATTAAACAGCATGGTAAGGCACAGGTAAGCAGAATTTGCGTTTGGATGAAAGAATGTCAAAGCACTGTTTTGCAAAGCTGATTTAAATTTCTCACAGTTCATATATCTGAGATACCTGCATAAATTATAATCCTGATTTAGTATTTACTTAAGTTGTATTAGAAAATTTGTTAGAAACAAACCTTGAGCGCTGACAATCAAGACTTCTCTTTCTGCTAGTCTTGCTCTGCCACTGTATGTGGTGAAGGCATGAAACATCCTTCAGTAACAAAACAGAAGTTTCAGGGGAAAACAGAGTCCTTCGCAAGAAAAACAATAACACAGCTTTTTGAGTTAAGCAACTTTGCGTCGGTCTTCACTAGTAAGCTGTACAGTGCTGTGTTATCATGAGGAAGATAAGCTGTCATTTGTCTTTCAACAACATCTTAACTGTAAAATCCACAGCACTGGAAAGGTTTTGTTTGGAAATAAAAAGAAAACAAGGATGTGTTTTGATGAAAGGTGATGCTTTCCATCCAAGTCCAAGATATAAGCCACGCAATGGTTATTTAAGAGCACGGCATGTCATGTTAGAATCTTTCAAGTGCCATCCATTTCCAGTCTATGATAATTAAAACCAGTGAACTGTGTACATAAATGGTATGGATGCATAAAGGTAACTAATACACATGCCAAAGTAACCTGGAGTGTACACTGAAAATAGCTTTGCAGATATTGCACTCATACTCTACCCTCTTTTCATACCTATCCACTCCCTTGTGTTTTTACTCTGTTGTGCACTTGGATCAAAACCAGTAACAGCAGACAGTATTATTTTTTCTTTGGGTCTCAAAAATCTAATGAAGATAGATAGAAAACTGTAAAACTATAAAACCCACAAAAGATGCGCATACTTTTTTTTTTGAGTGGGGACAGTAAGCACGGGACTAAATTATTTAAGAATTCTGAAACAGCAAGGTAATTAATAAAGTTATTTATAAAGAAGTGTATCTACAATATTTAATAATTTAAGGCTCACAAGCAACTAACATATCAATGACAATAGAAGTTTTCTGCTATAGGGTTAAAAGCACCAAATTCACTTCACATACTACATAACCAATCTGTACAGACCACAAGTGGAAAACTCAGAAAGTGCTGATCTGCTGATGTTCTTAGTGCTTTAAGGATGTTGCATTTCACAGGAATAAAAAATCCCCTTTCAACCATAAATACAATTATACAGATAGAAAATATACTGGAATAATTTCAATTTGAAACTACAGTACAAAAAAACGCAACCTCCCTCCCCCCCAATCCATTCATTCTCCACACACGCATCCTCCAACTCTTTAATACTAAACATGGAACAACTGAATTGGTTACAAATGAGCCATTTAAAACCAACCGCCATTTGCCAAAATAAGTTTCTACAAATTAGATTTTGCACTATTGTAATTTACCAGCTCCTGCATCATGGAGCGTAGCTTATTCTTAGTCTATTTTAAAAATAGGTGACCCTTTGTGTCATGGAAAAAGAACATAAAAACATGTACTCCTGGAGGGCAGTGATCAATTTACAAAATATAGCCTGAGTTAAAAAAACTAACTGGTACCAAAAGAATAATTATAGCAGTAAGTTTCTGACACCAGCAAACACTTCTGCATCTCTGAACTAACTCTCTCCTCTCCTTAGAGGTCTGTTTCCCTGTTGGTGTCCAGACAGAGAGCATAGAGGGATTTTCTGAGATCTACGTTACTTTTTGCTTTGATATTGGTTTTCTCTAAGGAGCCGGTGCCATTGTTGAACCCCTCACTGTTTTCCAAGTGCACAACAGATTTGTTCGGAGAGTTTCTACTGGCTCTTCTCTTCACATCTCCCCCCGCTGTACTGCCCTGAGCACTACTGTGTTCATTTGTGAGAACAGCTTGCTCATGATCAGTCTCTCGGTGGTAGAAGTAATTGAAGTTGGACACAATGACAGGGACAGGCAGGGCGACGGTCAGCACACCCGCGATGGCACACAAAGAACCCACAATCTTGCCCCCCACGGTTACAGGTCGCATGTCCCCATATCCCACAGTGGTCATGGTTACCACTCCCCACCAGAAGGCATCAGGGATGCTGGAGAAATGAGACTCCGGGTCATCAGCTTCAGCAAAGTAGACAGCACTGGAAAAGACGATCACCCCGATGAAAAGGAAAAAGATGAGGAGGCCCAGCTCCCTCATGCTGGCTTTCAAAGTCTGTCCCAAGATCTGCAGCCCCTTGGAGTGCCTGGAGAGCTTGAAGATCCTGAACACTCTGACCAAGCGGATTACTCTGAGGATGGCCAGGGACATGGCTTGCTGCTGTCCCCCATTGTTGCTGCTGCTCCCAGGCTGCTGCTTCTGTTGTTGCTGCTGGGCCAGCTCAGTGCCCAGGGTGATGAAGTAGGGGATGATGGCCACGATGTCGATGATGTTCATGATATTGCGGCAGAACTCGGACTTGCTGGGGCAGGCGAAGAAGCGGACGAGGAGCTCAAAGGTGAACCAGATAACACATGTGGTCTCAATGATGAAGAAGGGGTCAGAGAAACTACTGGGTGGCTGCATGGGTTGGGGTTTCACAGTCGTGCCATTCAAACCTCCACTTTGTGTGGGCTGGGGCACAGGCATCTCTCTCTCATCCCTGAATTCTGGCAGGGTCTCCAGGCAGAAGGCGATGATGGAGATGAGGATGACCAGCACGGAGACAATGGCAATGGCTCGGGCTGAGCTGGAACTCTCGGGGTACTCAAAGATGAGCCAGACCTGTCGCTGGAACTCGTTGTGGGGCAGGAGCTTTTCCTTCTTTTTGACGAAGCCCTCGTCCTCACAGAAGCGCTCCATGGCCTCCTCACCCAACTGATAGAAGCGGATCTCATCGACAAAGACATCGATGGAGACATTGACGGGCCGACGGAGCTTGCCCCCGGACTGATAAAAGTAGAGGATGGCGTCGAAGCTGGGCCGGTTGCGGTCGAAGAAATACTCGTTGCGGAGCGGGTCGAAGTAACGCATGCGCTTATCCGGGTCCCCCAGCAACGTGTCGGGGAACTGGTTGAGGGTGCCGAGCTGGGTCTCGAAGCGCAGCCCCGAGATGTTGATCAGCACCCGCTGGTGTTGCATGGCGCCCTGGTTCGCCACCTCCGCCGCCGCCTCCTCCTCCTCCTCCTCGCCCGCCGCCGCCATGGCCATGCCCCGGCGGTGCCCCCCTTCCTCCGAGGAGCCCATCTCCATCCCCGCACCGCGGCGCGGCGGCGGTTGCGGTGGCGGTTGGGGCGTAGGGGCCGCTCCGCGCTCCG
>JANHGB010023265.1:0-38731 GCA_026283785.1 Coracopsis vasa
GGGAGTCGGGCTGTAATCCTGACCCCCCGGGGTCTGGCGGGATGGGATCTGATCAAACATCACATGTTTCTGCGGTGAGTAACCGTGCTATCAGCCCCGCTGCCGGCTCTGCCGCCGGGGTACGGCGGGGGCTGCCTCTTCACTGCTCTCGGAGCTCGTTTCGAGGTGAATGACAGCCTCTTCAGCTGTTTTGTTGGCAGAGAAAGGCCCTCAGAAGTGTTTTAAGTGTCCTGGTTTAAGCATTCAAGTTCAGGAAATCAACTGCAAGTGGGCTTTGAAGTAAAGAACTGATTAAAAACAAAGCAAAAGCCCCAAACCAGCCCCTTTTGTGGTCAGTATTGAAGCTTCAGTGAAGGACCCGCAGGGTGCGGGCAGGGCGAGAAGTGTTGGTGTGTTGAGGAAGCCTTGCCGTAGCAAAACCAGCCCCACTCTCCTAGGAGCAAAACTCGTATCAGGGATACGAAATGGAGCAGTCCCTGTCCGATCCAGAGCAGCCGTTAAACCATGCAGGGTAAATGTCACGTTTCTTGCTTAGCAGTCCAGCCCCTCTCATTTTTCCCTTCCCAAAGTGCAGATCACTTTCTAGAGACAGTTTGTATTTCTGGAAACTACAAGCTAGAGAGCCTGTCTGGTTTATGCTAGCTCTTCTTCTCCTGTCCCACCAACATCTATGTCTTTTCTCTGTTAAGCCTGTTTCATAGTACAGGCCTTTGGTGTTTTTTCCCCGCTGCACTTTGGTGCTGATGTTACTGCTGCTGTGGAGACCTAGCTATGAACTTGCTTGTTGAAACCTGGATACCTCGGGTTCCTTCTGGTTCACCTGTGTGGCTTGTAGGGACCCATCATTTGCTGCCCACAGCTGTTCCTCTAGGCTACATTGTGCTGCAGAGAGCCAGCCTTGGTTTATGTTTCTCCGAGATTCTCCATCTATTATGCCCCATCTGTGATTTGTTTAGAACTTAAGCCCTCTAACTGTTCCTCGGGACATTCCTGCCCCCATTCGAGGAAGTGCACAGAACTTTCTTGAGCTTTGGCTTCCTTTGCAAAGTTTGGCAGGGAGCCTGGGCGCACCCTCTCCCTACACCTGAGCTCAGGCATCAAATAGGCTGGGATCAGCTTTTTATCAGGTCATGGCTGGTTCCCAGAGGCACTTCTCGCTGCACCCCTCCTCAGGGGTCGCCTTCTTATCACCACTCTTGAGTTTCAGCCTCCCCATAACCTGAGGGACTCTCTGGAAGTTTGCAAGTGCTCCCAAGTGTCCTTGAACTTCATCTGCTAACCTATTTGGCCAGCATTGGCAGCCACCTGGCTCTCACAGAAGAGGACTATGGTATGTGCACAGATACCTAACCGCTGTCAGGCTGTGCATAGCTACTGTATCATGAGATATGAGAAGGCCCAGGTCTGGATTTGTATCTTAAAAACATACGTGTGCATTTATAACACTGTTGTGTGAGCTGTGTTAGTGAATACTAGCTGTGTAAGCAGTAAACTGTGCAAATGGGTGAATTGCTGTATGTGATGGTAATGTTTCCAGGCAAGGGGAGGATGGAAAAATATCCCCCTAAAATTTCATATTGTGCTCTAGTAATGTTTCCCAAAAGAACACCGCAGTGAGGTGCTGCAGGGTATGTGTTTAACTATGTATTTAGTAGCCTGGAACAAATTCATCTGTATTGCTGACTCTGCAGCATCAGAAACGCTCGGCTAATGTTTCTAGTCATAAAGTTATTACCAGTTGCTTTGAGCTGCTGAGTTATAGAGGAAAGAAAAAAAATCCCCAAACAATGCTGAATGTAGATTTCAACAGTCATGTGGCCAGTAAGAGTGAGCTTCCCCTTCCAGCAATAACAATCGTAATGAGCCTCTTTGTATGGATGAGGATGTTACTTTTGGTTTGTATTTGAGGTTTAGTCAAAAAATGCATACTATGTCCCCTTGAGCGAAGAGGAAAGAGGGGAGCTGTTATTGTTTCTGCATCTTTCTCAACTATACAGATACTAAGTTCTGCAGTGTGGGTTTCTTGTCTTGTAGAAGACTTAAGTGCTGGCAGTTACTTTTATTCCTCTCTTAGCTCCCTCTGCCCCCTTTCTTGTGGGGAAAAAAGATGGTTAGAGCATTTGGCTTGCAGCTGTGCCTGCAGAAAATCTCAGTAGTAGTGTTTGGACGTGTTTTTTATGGATTTCCAAAGAGGAGAAGGAAAAAGGAAGTTTAAATAGCTGGGTGAATTTTTGTCTTCCATTTAATGGGGCAAAGATGGGCTCGCTTATGTACCTACGACAGGTTTAACGGATTGATACCCATTATGGTGTCAAAATCTTGTCATAGCACCTTTGGGCTTTGCCTAGGATGCCCGATCTTTTCTAAAGTCGTTAAAGATTTGCCTCTTCCTCTCTATATACCACTTCTAAAAAAGTTGAAGCATGAAAAGCATTACATCATACATCAGGCAGCATGGTGCTTTGGGGCTGAGCAGTGGCCCCAAGCAAGAAATACTTTAATCTGAGGGCAACGTGCATAAAACACAGATTGCTTTATGCTGTGTTTTTGCTTGTGAAAGTTCAGCTTTATTTAAGACTTCTTATCTTCTGTGGCTGTTGTAAAATTTAGGTATCAGGGAGTGGATTGAGCTCACTGTGGCCCTGTTTCATGTTTGTGATGACTCATTTAATAAATGAGAAAGGAGGAACTGTAAATATTTTTGTCCTGACACTGTGACTACTCATGTGAGGTAAAGTTAACCATGTCCATAGGCCTTCGCAAGACCAGACCCGTGTTTCTGTATGATCAAGCCTTTGGAAATTGTCCGTTCCCTGTAGAGAAAATACCAAAATTAGATGTTTCGCAAACTTGTGAAAGCTGACCCCTTTCTCTCCCTCTTTCCTCCTGCTCACCCTCATCCTTTCAGGAAAAGTGGAAACAGTCATGCCTGCTCATTCAAGCCCTGCCGTATGTTGGAGGGATACACATCTTCCATCTTCCATCTTCCTGGCATGTTTTCTGTGCTTCCCTTCCACATACTAGTTCCCCATACTCTCCCATTTTGAGCAGGGTTGATGTGACCCCTCTTGATACTTCTCCTTTCTCAGGTGGCTTGATGGACAGTGGCTCTTCAAGTGTTGTGGTTGGCATCTAGGTTAATTCCCAGCCTTGCCAAGCTCAAGTCTTCTGTCAGGATCACCGCAGACACCTGGGGACATCGCTGTGCTTGGTTCTGTCTGCTCTGTGTTTTGATGTCCCCTTCCACTGTAACTGTAAGGGTTAGCAACATGAGAAGAGGCTATGGGCAAGATGCCTCCGTCTCGCTCCCCTGACATGCGAGTGATCTGTGAGAGAGGACACCACTGTGCTTTGGGAAGCTGCTTCAGAAGCCGGCGGTGCTGTGAAGATCATGGATCCCAGCTGTTAGAAGAGGGCAAATACTGCAGCTCATATTCAGCACCTGAATTCTTAATAGTTTGCATACAAAATGAGAGAGCTCTGCGGGAAGTCTAATGCAGCACACTTTGGAGATAGGAAGTTTGGCACTTGGATGCTGCTCTGCTCTTCAAAGAAAAAAAAAGCAGCTGTGTGTTTCTGTTCTGTTTTTCACCATTTCATTCAGGGCTCTGTAAAAGTGCTTGCAAGAAAAGTTCATTTGCTTCAGTTGGCAGTTTCCAGAAATGCACTTTCTCCTGCACCCAAGAACACTCTCGTTTCCTCACCGTCAGCACCAGTCCTTCCCTTTCTGAAGTCTGATTTCTACCTCTTTCTTCCCCTTACTGGTCACAGTCCTCCCAGCTTCCAGACCCACCATCTTGGTTCCTTCCCCTGCGCCCGGTGCCCACTACGACATTGTTTTTGAGGCCATCTTTTCTGCGTGTCAGTGGAATTTGCAGGTGTGGTAATGGGGATGGGAAAGGAAATTCATTAAAAAAGCTGGAAATAGAAAGCGGATATGAAAGAGCAGAGGAGGTAGGAAGGGGAGAGGCGAAAGGCAGAGGGTGAAAGTCTCATCCTTAACTAGTCCTGGCAAGGTAACCAGCCAGCTCTCATTCCGCTGTCAGAGGAGGAGGTTTGCAGGGTAAGGTGTAAAAGCTGTTTTTTACATCTGTTCCACTTGAACTTGCATGGTGGCTGGAGATGTTTCATTGAGAGGAAGGGAGACAAAAAAGGCATTTCATTTGGGAAGAAAGCACAAAACTGTTTCTAGGGGTAAAATGCAATTTGTAACTGCTTGAGTCTAGTTAGGATGGCTCTGTGTTACTAGTGTCTGTTTATTAATCAAGTTTCACGTTGTTTGGCCATTACAGCTCTTCCTGGGTTTCCTTTTAGTAACATTCCCTAGGGAAAATGGTTCTCCTGACTACCAGAACAAATGAGGTTTCTAATTATAGGCTTGCTTTGGAGCCAAAAAGTTTGGGTTTGTGTTTGACGTGTAGTCATGAAACTTACTTAAAAATAAAAAACAACTAAAAATACCCACTAATGTTTCATTCTCCCTTTTTTTTGGTCTTTTTTTTTGCTTTTTTTTTTTTGCTATCCATTTGGCAGTCAGTGAGTATTATGGGATAAACATTGTCTTAACTAAAATACTAGAAAGTTAAGACCTGAAGGAATGAGCAGGGTAGAGATTGTGTCTATTTTAAGCCCACACCGCTGTCAGAGTAAACTAGCAATCCTTATTTTCTGTTTCTGCCCCACTGTCCTCTCTCGGAGCACTGGATGTGGCATGTGTGCATCAGTAGCTTGGAGGAACGTGGTGGCTGCTTTGGGATCAACTCCAAGCCCCCTCCTGGTGTCTGACAGCCTCTGGAGGTGAGGCGAGATTTACGCTCTGTGCAGAGGATGCCGACTGATGTACACTGATTTGTCATCGCAGGTGGTTCTTAGAATCGTCAGTTTACATTTTGGGGGCTTCACCATATGAAATGGTAACTACTAGCACACAAAAAAATTGAGAAACAAGTTTAGGAGAGATGGGTTAATGTATTGTCCCAAGAAGAGTTCACGTCACTAAAACATCTAATGACTGCTGTTATGTGCAGCAATTTAAGTGTCTTGAGTGCAGCAACAGCGGAAGCTAGTATTAAGGCTGGGTGACTAATTATTTTCCCACTTATTTTTAGTCTGTTATATTACTACTATATTAGGTGCATCTTGGATATTTGCTGTTCTGTTAGCATAAACTTTTGGAGCACCAGCAATGTGTTACTACATTATTGACATTTATTTGAATATCACCAGATAAACAACAGAATTTTTTCCCCCCCTTTTGTTTGGAGAAAAAAGACTTTGTTCCATCTGAGTGTTGGAGTATAGTAGCTAGGCTTTTCACTGATAGGATCAGGAATACCTAGTATTTATGGATGTTTTGTGGTTAAAGTGATGTAGTGGAGTTGGGATAATCCTGTGGGTTTATCTGAGTGCGTAGGCAGAAAGGCAAAACTGCTGGATTTTTGGACTTTCACTGAAGTCAAAGTATTGAGCACCTATAGCCTTATGGCCCAAAAAGTTTAGACTTAGGCTTCTTTGGACACATGTGAATAGACATGCAGACAGAAGGAGTTCTGGTTTAAGTGAAGAGTCTGGTGGATTCGGGGAAGTGCTCTGCAGAGCAGCAGACATCAGTATCATCTGAATACACTAAAGCGTTTTAAAAAAGACCCCATCATAACCAGTTACTTAAGGAAGGAGAGAATTTAGTACCCCATTTTCATGCTCTGTAATGTCAGCTGTAGACCTGTGTGTAAGAACTGTATTGGAATAACCATTTTGGAAGTGGTTCTTGCTGGCTAACATTTAGCCACTGCAAGTGCAAAATAATGAAGGAAAACTGAAGTGAAAACTAATCCTGCAGTTTGTCCCTTGTGTAAAAAGGCAGGGGCACCAGCGTTGGATTAACAGTTGCAAATAAACCGATTAACAGAGGACTTTAGATGAAGTGGTAGCTCTGTAATGCAGCATTTGCCTGTGACAGTATACCTGGGAGCCAAGCCAAGCAGTACAGGCGTTTGGAAGACAGAAGTGAGAGTGACAGATCTCTATTGTTCAACTCCCCTCATGGACAGGGGACTACTGCAAACAGCGCACAGGGTTCAGTATGTACTGCGCTTTCTTCTGAGGTAGAAATAGTCGGGGTTTGTGTATGTGTGCATATATACACTCACATTAAAAAAAATTTTATATGTGGGGTAGAACTAGATGATCTTTAAGGTCCCTTCCAACCCAGACCAGTCTGTGATTCTGTAAATATAACAGAGATTTTTACCATTTGAGACCAGTGTTCAGGAAAGGTCTTAAAACCAGCACATCTCATAGACATTGGTGCATACCCTGGTGGGGCTAAAGCTAGCACAGCGTGCTGGTCACCCGCTCAAGTTGTGATGCAGCACTTACCTGACTACAGTACTGTTAAGCTTTTGTATGTGTTTAGGTCCCTGTAGAAAGCCCATGCGTTTCTGTAGGCAGGTATGAATTGACTTGAACTAAGTAATTGCTGCTTGCCTTCTGTTTTTTTGGCACACCAGTTCTTTTGCAAGGTTGATGAAATACTCCAGACAGTTTTGAGGAGACTGTTTCCTATGCAGACGTGTATTTGGCTATGCTAAGTAGCCACATTTGATTTATGTAGCAATTAAGATCACTTTCTAGTTACTCATCTGTGTGTGTGTGTGTCAGAGAGGAATTTGTATTCCTGAATACAGAGGATTCTATGCTGTGCTGAAAATAATAATGAAAGCAGTAGTGGTTCATCTGCCTTGGAGGAAACATTGAGTGTTAATGTTGGGTATGCAAGAGTACTTAGTGTGCTGGTTGTCAGCTTTTCCGTCTCACTCTTTACCCACTAAGTAATTGTGGAAAATGTTGCTTGCAAGTGCATTTCTTTTAGAAATTATATACAATAATACAGTAGGGGCAAATTACAAAGGCAGTTGTCTGTAATGTCTTGTAGTTACCCCTGTTGTCCATAATTAGGACTGCTTGTCTTGTGTTCTGCCTCCTAATTGATCTGAGGTGTGATCAAGTGCATGGATGCACAGTCTAACCATGCTGTACTCTTCCTCGTAGAGTACAGTCCTCCTATCTTGTATTCGCAGTACCCAATCTGTATGGTCTGTGGTCTCTGATCAGTACTAATAAAAACTGAAGATCAGTTTCTCATCTGACTGAAGGTAGAATCATAGAATCACAGAATGGTTTGTGGAAGGGACCTTAAAGATCATCTACTTCCAACCCCCCTGCCATGGGCAGGGACACCTTCCACTAGACCAGATTGCTCAAAGCCCCATCCAGCCTGGTCTCCAGTGAAGCAGGGATCCCATGATTTGGCTTGCCCTCCAGAAGAAAAGTCTGGGATATATCAGATTTGTTAATACTGCAAAAGTAGCTTAACACTGATCTGATGGCTGATAACACCCATTGAGAGGCCTTCCTCTCAGTGATTTCTTACACGTAATTGTGCCTAGGATCACACTAGCCTGTCAACTTGGAAGAGTTTAATTCAGATTTATTTAGAGCATTACTTTTTTTGTGCTGGATTGCTCTCTTCTGAAGAATTCTAGTTCTTCAGAACAAAACCTCATCCAGCAGCAGCTTGGTTTAGCATGTTCACTTACAGATACATAAGCTAAGAATATGAAAGTCTTCTTGTAGAACTACTAATTTAATTCCAAAATATCTCCATGGTTCATCTTGGAAGCATCTGCTGAAGCTGTATAAACTCTAGCAAGTGCACTGGGGATTTCAGCATGATCCATAGTGCTTATGTGTACAGAAACTGGCATATTCTTTGGCGCTGCTTAAAAGATTAAGAGTATGGTGGTTGTGTCTTGCATAATGGGAGCATTGACCTGCATTGTTTGTCTTAGTGTCTGAAATGAGTGAGGTCAAGGTTCAGTCCTGCTGAACCTTGCTTATGGGATCAGCATAAAAGTCAGTGCAATTTTTTTTCACAATAGATGTAATTTGAACTACTATATTGTGATCTTTTTTTATTCTGTTGTTACTGATGTGTGCAAAGATCAGGTAGTGTAGGCATAGACAGACATCTTGTGCTACCCTTTATGAAGTAAAGGGTAAAAAAAGAAAACGAGGGTTTTTTTTCCTATCATCTCTGGTTAGCTTGCTAGTATTAGAAAAGCTGACATGTGGCAAGTGACCTGGGCTGTGCCTGCAGCTTGCAGCAGCTAGCTGCTATAGCCAGCTGAAGGAGCTGATCCTCCAACTGTCCAGACTGGTGACTTAGAGACTGGTCAGCCCGTTTTTGTGTTACTGTGCATGTGTGTTTAACTTTGAAAAGCGGTGGGGAGAGAGGGTTCCTGCAGAAGTGTTTCTGGATCTGCCAGGCTAGACTCTTTAATGCAACCTTCGAAGACCAAGGAACAGAAATATGAGCAGGAGAGAAGTTCATTTTCATCCTGTCAAGCAGACATGCTCCCTGTTTCCAGGAGCAGGAGTACCTGTGATCCAAAAATTAGATCCACGTGATGGCTCTTGTTTTGTGATACAGCACAGGGGTAAACACCTCCTGAAAAACACTGAAGTCCTGAACTCTCCATGAGGTGTGGACCTGGCAGCTGAAGTCTCGAAGTAGGTGTTGCTCTCATATTCGATAGTTAAGGAAGGGAGGAGGAAGAGAGGACGGAATCGTCACATAGAAGACTTGCTTCATCTGTTGCAGGATGATAAATAGGAAAACTTACTTGCTGCTAAGAGCAAATGGGAGCAAATTACGCTGGTTGCATGTGGGGCGTGGTAAAAGTTTCATTTGAGATGGAGAGTTTATTTGTGACTTGATCTTTCAGGTGCTCTGACTGAAAGAAGGAAGAAAAAGTATCACACCTGTCCTGATGTAAGTGTAGGCTGAAAAATGGTGTGTTCATATTTCTGCGCCAGGGAATCTTATGTCCTGTACAAAAACGACTGGTTTAATCAAAAGTTCGTGCTTGGAGCAGTTGCTGTGTTGGGTGCCCATAAATGCTGGCGGTGGAGGAACACGAGACAGTCAGGGGAACATCACTTGTGCAGGCAACTGATGCGAGCAGTAACCAGACTGCCATGTAAACTGCACAGAAAAAAGTCTGCGTTATTAAAGAGATCTGTAATGATAATGTAATAATAATCATAACCTTCTAGTTATGATGCTCCCAGCTTTCATGGAGCCTAACTTAGCATAGTGTTGCTTTTCTTACACAGTGTCCACATAAACTGTAGCCTTGTAACTCTAAAACCTTGTTTTCTGCATTTCTGTTTCTAAATTTTTGAGCTAATTTTGCTGTAAAATCTAATATTAAGGACAGTTTGCAGTTTTTGCACGAGTTAGCAGGTCAGGTTAAAATAAACCAAATCCTATGAGTATTTCACTTGACATAAAGGGGCCTTTAGTTGCTGAATTAAGGGAACACTTTTTTCCCCTTCGAAGAATATGCAGTGCGGGGTGATGACTATGGACAGGAGTCTGAACTCTTTCTGTAGTGAAAACCATTTAGCTCTTAGAGAGCCCAGTAAGTGGATCTCGGGATCTAAGAGGATAGATTCACAGTAGCTAGATAAGATATTCTCAGAGAGTTGGGACCACTGTAGAGTTCAAAGACTGGACTATCTTTCTCTGTTTAATTTAGTTACAATTTAGTCATTTCCTTGGGGAAGTGACTCTTAAAATAACATTGAATTGCTTTAGTTACCTTTTAATTTAGTGATAAGAGACTACTGCATGTACATATGGCTATCTGAGGAGACAAGTGCTTCTGGACATCACTCAGATAGAACTCTGAATTGGATCGTCACTGTATTTTCAACTGCATTTTTCTGTTCTGATTGAGAAGTTCAATTAATTTACATGAAGAGTTGCCTTCCTTCAGCAGGCTTTGCTTCTTTGGGCACCATGACTGACAGTATGTGAAGAATTATTCTTGAACAGAATTTTCTCTCTTCCTCTTCCCCCTGCAAGGTCAAGGGAGAACCTGCTTTATTCTTTGCGTACAAGTCACTTTCCCTTCTCCTTTCAGTCTGAGACTGACTTACAGGGCTGTGACTTGCAGTGCTGTGGTTTACAACAGAATTGCTGACAAACCTAAATACCTCCTCTCAACATTCTGTGTATCAGCTGCAAAGCGTTGCTTTGGGGTCTGGTTTGGCCTTCATGGGAAAGAGTTTGTTTTCATAGAATTTGAAAAACGGTATTAGTGTTCAGCTGACCATGTGATCCACTTCTCTGAACATTTGTTCGTCCTTTACTTGCCTAGGAGGTATTTTTACTGCTTTTGAAAAAGTATAATCCTGGCAAAATAATATTTAGCTTTCCTAAACCCACCACACTGTAATTAAAGTATACTGAAGGAAATACCTTCTATGAGATTTTTAATTCTGTGCTGTAAGTTGCAACTTTATTCTTGAGAAAATACTCGGTAGACGGTGTCTAACAAAGAGTAAAAGAATTGGGAGAATGCGTTATTGCTAGCTTAAGCCTGAGTGTAAGAGGACTTCATGAGATGGATTTGACTGTGGGATTTCTGGCTTTTTGTCACCCTGGTTGGAATTCTTCCTTCTGTCAAATGAAGCAGACAGCTGATGTACTAAGTACGGTGGAATTTTCATATTCTGGATTAGGCTGGGTGCCAGTTAGCCAGCACACAGCGTAGACAGCTCCTGCATCTTAGACCTGAGCACAGCATAACATTATCCCAAACAAATGCCAAGTATTTAGGCAAGGAGGAGAACCACTAATGCTTCTGAAGTTGATGGATGTCAAATCCAGGTGGATCTTGGATCAAGATTGCCTCTTTGGTTTATTAAACCATAGGGCATTTGTGGTTGCCTTGATACTGTGATGGCAGGATTGTTATAAAATACAAGAGAAATAATTCCTGGTATATACCTTTTTTGAGTTCTGAATAAAAATGGAACTGTCTGTAGAACAATAACCCTATACAACTGCCCAGTTCTCAGAAAATCAAGTAAGTTGGCTTGAAACACATCAGGTGGTATAATGCAGATCAGTTGACTTCTGTTTGATCACCAAATCGCAGTGAGGCTCCTGGGACGTTAATCCTGCATTTTGTCACCAAAAAAGTGCTTTGTGCTCACCTCTGCCCGAGGTTAACTTGTGCAGTGTGTTTTCAGCTCATGAAGTTACTGGCAGAACCTTCTTGTTTAGGCTCACTCCTATTGTCTGTCCCTGGTTCTCTAGTTGCTGTTACCATGTCCCCCAGTAGATGTGAAAGCTTTTGGAAGGAGTGTTGCACCTGCTGATCTGAATCCTAGGAAAGAATTAATTTTCTTCTCTTAATATGCTACCCTGGAAGGGGTTGTTCTACTTGCAGAGGTTTTGGGGACTCTTCTAGTCTAGACCTTAGTTATGATGTTTGTAGGAAGACTTGGTGGTTTGGATATCCAAGCTGCTGTTCTATTGCTTATTCTGTGACTGAGAGGTGGCAAGATGTGCCTTAATACAAATGTCAAAGGATTTAAGTAAATTACGGATTATTCCAGTAGAAAAGAAGTTACAAAATACCTTTAGTATCTTTCTAAATGTCTTCTGCTCACAGTTACGGGCAAATGATGAGTTTGTTGAAGTTGACAGCTGCTTTTGATTCAGTTACATGTTCACATGATGTGAAGCTTATCTCAAGATGGGGGAACATGATTGATTGTACTGTGCTAAAAGGTTGATATTATATGAAGTGAAACATCAAAGCAGTTTCTATTGCTCTGAACTTTAAAACTCACAGCTGACTTAATTAGAAAATAATTAAAGGCACATCTTTCGCTACCCCTAAATACAGACCCCAGATATTCTTCAAAGTATATTTGATTTTAACATTTTGTTTCTTGCCTGAGGCATTTTTTTAAGATGCGGAATATGAAGATGTAGCTTTGAGTGGTGATGGTAATAGATCATTAGTGAAGCCGATGCTTTTCTCATAAGATGATAAAATGACATGTTCTGTGAGCATAGCCTGGTATTACAAAAAAAAAAAAAAGGTCATAAATATAGAGATTTTCCCTGAAGTAGCTGAAGTTGAGGGCGCAGACTTCTTTTTAATAATTTGTAGCTCAAAACAGCTCCTGAAGCAACTTAGTGAAGCCCATCGTAAAGATGCTAGTATGACACCCTTCCTTTTTTTTCATTCCTTCTCACCCCCTTTTAAATTTTAATCAAGGGTCCTGTATTAAAATGAGCTTGATTTTAGCTAGGCCTTTATGATCATTGCTGGAAAATTGCTGTGATACGTAATACAGCTTTTACTGCACTGTCTAGTTCTGCAAACATTATGTGGAGAATTCAGAATGGGAGCTCTGTGCTGTGTGTCTGGATTTGAACTTGAACACAAGTAGTAACCTGTATGGTTTCATCTTCAGAAATAGATCTGGAAGATATGGGCAGAAATATCTTTCAGAAGGCATTTCACATTTGGTAGAGAAACAAAAGGCAGTAGAGGAGTATTTATTATTCTAAGGATCATAGAAGCATAATTGTTAATACTAGCATTGGTATTTCATTATCCTGTAGGTATGAACCTTACAGTATGCTAAGCACAATCATTAGAAATGTGACATTCCCTGGATGTGGGAAGGAACTGCTTTCTTTTAGGTACTTCCAGAGATCCTTTGTCATTCTTCCCTGGCCCCTCACTATGTGCTGCCAAATGGACCTCAATACTGTTGTCACAGAGGAATCCAAAATTTGAACTGACTGTTCCCAGCAAAGGCAAGTGAAAAGGTCTGAAACATGGTGGGGGTACCTTGGCAGCGCTTGCCCTGTTCTTCTCATAGTCTCAGTGTGGTTTTGTGACTGCATGCTCACACAGAGGTACTCTAACTGTGTTACAAGTTGTTGCCACAAAGTTATTGGGTTGCTGATCCCCGCAGGTTACCTGTAGATAGGTAGGTGGTATTTTCTTTCAGGTTTATAACTTCACCATACTCCACTTTTTTTGGACTATATACATGAAGAACATTTTGATGAAAACACAGTAAACTAACTATTAAGCACAAGCTGGTTCACAGGATGTAACGCGTCAAAACACAAACCTGGTACAACTCAGTACTCTTTTTGTTTGGACATTTTGTAGAGGATGCTGAGCACAGCCATGTTTTCAGTCTCCTAGATTGTGAACCAAGAGGAACTAGTGATGTCTTGCAAGGAGTATCATGGAGCAGTTCATCCTGTTTCTGTTGGTTGTCCCCTGTAACATCTCAGCCGCACACCTAGGACTGGATGCTGCAGGTGTAAGGCTGTTTTAGAGTGTGGCTGCCATGGCTCGAGCAGAGGGTGTGGTTCCACTGCAGCTTCAATTTAAGCTAATGGAGTTAGGTTTTTGCCTGATGCCTTCCTTGAACCAGATCTCTGTGTGGTTGCTGGAAGAACAGCTCTGGTGCTAGAGTGGATGGAGCAGTGTGCAGGTGGGGAGGCTGACGGGGAGGGTGGGACCTCACAAAGCCCTACCTGGGCTTGGCTTACCGCATGGAGCTATGCTTTGGGAGGAAGAGCCTCAGTAGATTGTACAGTGAAGACCTGCCTCAGAGTGTTTGAGCAGATTTCTTAATGATACAGATGCTGCAGGTAAGTGGAAGGTGGAAAAGTCTGGACTTTTTGGTTTTGTGTGGGTTTGGTTTGTCTTTTTTTTATGAATAATGTTTCTGAAAGAAGATAAGAAAGGAGAAAGCAGTAGAACTTCCTGAATGAAAAAATGGTTTCTGCTTTAGTATCTGACAGAAAGTGGAGCATCAAATAGGATTGCAATGTAAACCTTGGATTTGCTTGCAGATTCCTGATTTTAAAATTACATGCTTTTGTGTATTTCTAGCTCTTCATATATTCTGTGGCTTTCCAGTCCTCCTTAAGGGTTCCCTGTGGCAGGTTTAACAAGCCAGTGCATTCATTTAGAGAATAAATTTGAAGGCACTATTTTAAATATATTGAAATGTATTGTAAATGTTATGCCACACCAGAAGGTAACTGCACTCTTTCCTATGCTTTACTAACTTTAGTCTCAAGCAGTTACAAGAATTTTTCATCACAAGTGTGAGCATGTTAATGGAAATAGAGTTTTAGTCCTTGGTTTTTTAAAATTGCAGGTAAGTTCCCTTGCTTGCCAGTGTTGAGAGAAGGTTGGAAGTGATTTGTTAATGTTTGACAAATGTATCATCAGTATTTGTTTTCATGCCATGTCATAAAAAGTTTCACACTGAAACTATCTGCCTGTAAGCAACCTTGTGCTGTGATTTTACTTTGTTATTTTGGGCTCTTGGTTATGGCATGACAGTGACTACTGTTTTCACAAGTACAAGTATAGGCAGTTTTTTGGATACCATAACTGCTCAACAGGAAGAAAGTATCTTTTACTGCATGAAAGACAGAGAAATGCAGATGAAAAAAAACCTACAGCAAGAGAAAAGGCAGCTCCTCTTGACTGGAGGTCTTGCTCTGTTGTTGGACCAGTGGAAGGAGAAGAGGCTGGGCTGTGCACTCCTGCCTTTCTTTAATCACGGAATGGGAGCATCTAAGCGTCTTGACTCCTGGCTCCTTAATAATTTATTCTGCTCATTTAAGAGGGAGAGCACAACCTGACAGGCTGCTGGACAAACTGGGAACAATGTCACCACTCTTTTTTAATTTCTTTGTCTTCTTTTTTCTTTTCTTTTTTTTTCACCCCCCCCTTTTTTTTTTTTTTCCCCTTCTTTTTCTCATTCTCCTCTTCCTTTCTCTGTTTTTTCTCCCCAACAAACCTGACAATGAAAAATAGGACAGGGCTTGGATCTGCAAGGCACTGGTATAGTCCGGATCATGGTAAATAGCAGAGCTGTGTATGCCATTAATATAAGAAAAGTACCAAGTTTAAAAACACGTAAAATGATACCTCATTATTTGGCAGATTAGATCTAATTTTTTACCTTGGTTGTTTTTATTGTACAAGACATGAAGACGTTCCCTCCCTTCCTTGTTCTCTTAGATCTTCCACTTACAAATGTGCAAACCTGCTTTGGGTACTTTGTTAAAACAAACAAGGAACAAGTATGGACGGCTACTGACGGACTGGGTAGCATCAGCAGGAGCAGAAGAACCAAAGCCTGACTGACACTGCTGAGACCTGAAAGCATTTGGCAGTTTGAAGGCAATCCATTTTCGTAATAGCCTCTGAACTCAGCCCTGAGATGAATGCAGTGTAGTGGAATGCTGAGAAATGGGTGTGAATATTTAGATCTGTGTACAATGAATTTTGGTTCTCCTAATTGGTATCCCTCAGGAGTTAATCGTGAAGTCACCCATGTTTTATTGAGAGCTGAAAAAGGGAGCAATGACCATTAGCAGCCATCGGAATGGAAGACCATGTGTGTGTCTGGTCCTCAAGGGATGTGGCATGTCCTGGTCAGGGTGAGGAGACCAGGGGAAATTGTGTGGCCTCTGACTCTTCCTTCTTCCCTGGCTCAAAGCTTCTCTCTGTGCAGCTCTTATGTGAAGAGTTAAAACATCTACCTTGAGCAAAGGGGATGCTGTGAGCGGAGGTAAAGCACCTTGTGTGCTCCAGCCTACTTGTGCAGCTGTGGCTGAGCATCACTCCTGATGGGCTCTTTCCTCTATGCCAGTGCAGTGTGCCGGAACAAACCAGGAAGAGGCTGGGACAGGGGGTTACTGCTCTTGTGCTCTCAGAGAGCTCTGCCATGAGTTGGGTGTGTGGGATGAGGCATCTGTGCAACCAAGCTGCCTGGAAAGAAGGGCAAACCCTGGGTTGACATGTGTGGTGGTGGATGTTGGGGCTGTGAGGAGGTTGTGAACCCTGTAGTTTGGGTGTTCAATATTAGTGGTGTAGGGAGCTGGGAAGGCAGCATGCAGGGCCCCATCTCCTGAGGGAGGAGCCCAGAAGGCTGAACAACAAGTTGAAGGATGGCTTGGGGAGCTCCTGCTGGGAGCTGGAGTGGAGGTTTGCACAGAAACTGGGTGCTGTATGTAGTTAACCTCAATGGGGCTGGTGGCCCATGGTGCAGGTGACAGGTTGGTGGGAGCTCTGAAGATGAATGGTGACCTGATCTGGAAGGAACCATGAGTCAGTGCTATACAAACAGTGATGATGTTTGTGACAGCAGCTTATGTATGTGCTGTGTTTTGTCATCTTTTCTTCCACTGCCTGTTTTGGTTTTGTTCGTCAGGACTGGCTATACTAGGTTTGAGCTGGTACCATTGATTCAACCTTCAGTATTTTGTGTGTTCTTTTAAACCTTTTTCTTAGTGGCTGTGCTGCTTGAAGAGGTCACAGAACAATACCTGGCTGCATACGAATGCTTTTAGGGGATCTTTATCAATGCCACTTAGCAAACATCTGTTAAGCAAGCCTATTTGTAAACACCAGTATGCTGAGTAATTATTAACTGTAAATCCCTCCTTCTGGGCTGCTGTTCTTCTGGAGATTTTGAAAATGGTTGCTGATAATGGACAGGTGGTTGAAACAACTGTCCAAGCTGAAGTTGAGCAATCACAGCCTAATGCTAGTCCCTTGACTTCTTTTGCAGGATGAAGTGGATATACTTTAGATGTAGATTGAGACTGAATTTGAAGCTGCTTTTATCAGAGTGTGACTCCAGCTGACTATCTCCAGCAGGCTACAGGGTGCTTTGGCTGTTCTCCAGAGAACTTGTTTGAAAGTAAATGTAGAAAGCAGGATTTTTCTTCTTTTATGCATTAACACAGCAGATACATGAAGTATATGCCAAGTATTTAAAATTTGGGTGTTGACACACAGTGATAGTGTGTGAAAGTGGGCGAGGGACAGAAGTTTGTGAAGCTGCTGCCCACTAATTGCACTTTTGTATTGCGTGTTTGCCAATAAAAAGAAAGAAGTGCATCATTTAATTTTTGGCTAGACAGGCAAATATGGAGCAGTTGCATGGAAGTGTTTGCTCTGGCACTCTTCATTGCTCATGAGAGTCTTTGCTCATGACCTGAATTCTGGGAAGGTGTCCAAGCCCTGTGCAGGCTGAGCTGCTTATCTCTTGGCTTATGTGTTTTTATTATTTTGCACAACAGAATACACAGACCTGCTTAGCAAATACCTATGCAGTTATGGCTCTGTGTCCCGTTTCCAGTTCTACACCCCACACCCCAAACTCTGAAGGCAATGCAGTTAAAGCTCTCCTTCCAGGGAGGTTCTTGTTCTGCAGTTCCAGTTTTTTCTTTTGCCTTGAACCTTGATGGTGTCTCCTTTTCTCTTAATTTGAAAATGGTCTGTGATAATGGTGTGACTTATTCAAGGTGACCTGTCATCCTACATCTGTCTCTGGAGGAAAAATCAATTCTCTGAGCAAAATAAGTTGTGTTGTGTTTTTATTTGAATACTTGCACAACTTACAAAGAGTGCATGAGGAATTCTTGCCTTGTGCTTTTGCGTCCACGTTGTTGGTGTAACAGTAGCCTCTTGGAAAAAACTGCTGTAAGAGTGGTTCAGGAGTTTCTGAAACTCTTGGAACTCCATTTTCATTGTTGGAAGAGAGTCACATAGGATAACAGATGTGCAGAGCCCTCAGCTGGTGCCTGGGGAGGCTGAAAACTGTGCATGGGTGGCAGAAATAAGAGTGGCTCTGTGCTCTCAACGTAGTGTGTAGCTGTTTCAATATGCTCTGGTGGAAGTGTAACTTAATATGAAATATACCCTGACTTGCTGCTGGAGGTAGAATCTCAAAGCTATCCTGGCTGCCCATTAAGAGCTGTTTCCCACAAAGGTGAGACTCCCTGCAATCTTTCTGTTCCCTTTCTGAAGCTTAGGTAACATGTTGATTGCATCTCACAAAGAAATGGAAATGTGCAGGTACAAAAGTTTCTACAGATCGTTAGTTAAGCCATGAGCAGATTTTGCTGAGAGACACTGCTGGTGCTCCAGTCAAAACAAAGGCAGCTGTGGGAGCAGATGCCATTTGAGGCATCAGGGTATCCATTCAAAACTTATAATCCATACAAGGAAAAAGATTTTTAGTCATAACTTACTCTTTTGTAGCCGTCCATGTGAAAGTCTGGTGCAGTTTAGCTTACAAGTAGATTGTATGCAAGACCATAGCATTAGTTAGTTCCTTTGTGTGCAAACTACTTGAGGGGGGTTTTGTTGCCCTTTTAGAGGCTACTGGAAGAATTTTCAGTACTAAGTGGAGCTGATACTGTCCCTGACCTTGGGTCATTTGAGTCAGAAGATGTTTTTAGAACAGTGTTGCTTTTTTAGAACAAAGGAGGATCTGGAAGTTTTGGAAAGTTGGGTAAATAAGACAGTGTTTGTATGGCCTGCAGCAGCTTGGACTCTTTGCAGCAGGGACTATAGCAGGAGTATTGGTTTTCTTTCTGTTCTGGCCTGCATCTCCAGCCCCCTTCCTCTCTCTGCTTTCCCTCCAGCGTTGGTGGCACCCTGTGAGTGCTCTGCACAGGGAAGGGAAATGGGTTGTGTCCATGGCTGCTGACTGAAGCTGTGCTGTTGTCTGTTCTGTGTGTTTATCTAGAGAAAAGTAAGCATCCTATGTGTGTTTACTCTCTCACACAGTTGTTTGACATAGTTTGGTTCTTGTCCTAGACAGTCCAGAGTCTGCCCTAGTTAGAAAAGGCAATCTGCTTTTAACTCAAAACAGTTAAGATCTGTGAATGCTCCCAGTGAAGGAGACTTGGCATTACCTTTTCCCTGGACTTCTGTATATTTATTGCAGTACAGAGGTTACCCCTTTTCCCCCTTTCCCTCTGGAGTGGCATATACTTGAGCTTCCTTCCCATCCCCCAGTTGTGCTTCTCGGTGCTTGTTCTTCTGGGATGAAGTGCTGCAGGACTTCTTTCAAAGGACGTTTTTCGGTCGGGAAGCTCCTGGGTTAGTTGTCCTCAGCGAGGGGCCTGTTCTGGTTTCTGGCAGGATTATGAGTGCCTGCTTTCTGCTAACCATTCCTATCACAAGACAGATAAAAATGGGCAGATACATCTTTAATAAATTTACAAACCTCAAAGGATTCGGCTTTCTTTTAAAGTAGGCATTTGGCTTCCCCTGGTTACTTCAGAATCACTGTGTGCTCCTTCCCCTGACTCTCACAGCACAAACCTTTTGTGTGGTATTGGAGGTAGTTTCCAATGAGGAGTGGGATTTAGGAATGACTTTTAGAGGCAAGGTAGTTTGTTTCTACAGAGCTGATTATTATCACAGTTTAATCTGTAGACAGCAGTACTTGAAACAACCCAGGATACCTTTTGTGAAAAACCTGCATGTAGGTCCATTTCGCTGTAGAGCCCAAGGGGCTTTTCACCAGACCAGTTGCCTCCAAATGAAGCAAACCATGAAAAATCCTTTGTTAGGAAAAACAAATCAAATCTGTTCTATCCTAATCACATCAGTCTTTTCTAGAATGAAGCACAGGGAACAGCATGTCTTGGTCTTTGCAATTATATGACCTGTATAAGGTTGGTTTTTGTTTTTTTTTTTTTTTTTCCTTATTAACCCAACAATTGATGTAAGAGTGATAAGGTTGAGAACTTCGTGGTTTATAAGCAAATATCCAAAATGTCCTTTCATTTGATGTAATCTTTTGTATTTCAAAATGCAGGGGGAAGAGCTTTCATGTCAAAGTTTGTGTGTGACCTAGGGTTTAGTCAGTATGTGGTAGACACTACATGTCAGAGCAAAGAATGCTATTCTTTTTCTTCCTCTTTCTGCTGTTACCGATTCTATCTTTGGAAAATAGGATTCCTTTTGAGTTCTGTGTTATTGCAGGCAGCTGATTACATGTCTAAGCAGGGTCATGCAAATGACTATGTTTTTCTTTAGCAACAAGTTGATAGGAAGAGTGTTAAATTCTTACCTCAACTGTATTTTGGAGTATCAGTATGCTGAGAGGGTATTGTGGAAAGCTGTAGTACTTGTGGTTTCAGTAAAAATACCTTAAAGCAGGAAAGTGGTTTTGAATAAAATTAACAGAATATTCAAGTTTGTCATCCAGCTAAATTTCGATATCTTCTGTATGCCTGCCGTTTTCAGCCATGCTTCGTTTCCCATTGAAGACGCGTTGCTTCATTGTCACATCTGGTCAACTGCATAATATGACTTTGATGCTTTAGAGGAACAGTTCATTCTGCAGGGCAGATTATAAACATATTGTTTATAGGCAAATCGTGAAGCACAGTAGGAAACATTTTAAACATTAAGACTGATTAGAAGTATTAATAAAGAGAATACTATTTCTGAATGTGAAAGGACAGAGTGACATTTGCAGTTCTGTAATTTTAAGATACTTTCTGGATAAGCATGTCCCATTATTTGTTTCCAGTAGCAGTTGTTTTTAATGTTAATAGTCAACTTCTGGATATGCAAGTTTTGCATTTAAATTCATTAAGTGTATACCTTTCTAAGTGAGTGTGTGAATGTTTTGGAATGCATGAAACTTGTCTCAGCAACCCTGTAATATCATAAAGAGCATACGGTGATCTGCGTCATTTCAAGTACTGTTTTCCCATACCAGTTCTCTTCACTGCAGGCCCCAAGTCAAAATGTGAATGGTGCATATCTAATAGACATCACAGCTGTCCCTTGCTGGAGAGCTGACAGGTCCTTCTGGTTGCAGAGGAAATGTATCGTCTGCCTGATGAGGTACTATGGACTGAGGCAGGCAGTACCATGCAAGCTTGGCTGTGCTCTGGTGCAGAGGTAACCTGTGAGGTTGTCCATTAGCTTCCCGTGAGACAAATTCAGCTGGGGGGTTGGCAAGTTTAAAGGTGTATGTTGAATTTCCAAGGCTGTCGGTTATCTGCTTAGGCATGCCTCATAGCTCTGGCCTCAGTTACACATTCTCTTGCTGTTTTGGGCTTGCAAATCTGGACAAGGATTGTCCATGCATGTGTCCTGCTGTTGCAGTTGATGTGGTCTTCTGTTCTTGTTTGGGCTGTCGGGTTGTCTCCTGTTGCTAAGACAAGTAGCTTCAGTCCTGGTATCTGTTGTAGTTTCCTACTGTAGCTGCTTTTTGAGGCCTTCAATCTCTCTGAAGTTGAGAAGAATAAAATAAAACTAGGAAGGAAAAAGTTCTGCACTTGTAGTCAATATGATGCACTTTGACTAATGGCTTCATTGGTAGTGAACAAATTCTCTTTCAACACCCATATTAGTATGTCTGAAGTCTGAATTCCTTTCTGGATCTGATAGGTCTGGATCTCAAGATTTAAATTTGTACATACTGAGTTTTGGCCTTCCTCACTGATTTGCTCAGACAGCATTTCAAACTCTTCTAGGGAGCAGAAGGTGATAAACTCTTCAAAGAGTAATGTAAAGGATTCCAGCAAAGAATAGGATGTTTTATGTCCAGTTTTGCATGGAAATGCCTTTAATTTCTTGCTTTTCAGAAGTGACCAACCCACACCCTAGAAAATTTGTTATAGGATGTTTGGCTCACATGGTATGAGTGGGTTGCGAAGTTGTTGACTGGGTAGAGCAGCATGAAGCTGCTGAAGAAATATCTTCCATGCTTTGTCCATGCAATGCCTCCTGTAGTGCTTGGACCTTGTTTTGCTAGCTCAGCTTTTCTTCCAGAGTTAATTTTCTGACAGGTTAGTTCACCAAGGGTTTGAATAAGTGCTGGGAGGCAGTGAGACCTCACAGCTATAGGCTTGGCTTGGCTTGGCTTTGCAAACAAAGATTTGGGAAGGGCTTTACCCGTGCTTACTACAAGCGCGCTTGTACAGCTATAGGAAGGGAGAGTGAAATACCCAATTTGTCCTTGAGTGCAGCAAGTTACTGGGTTGTGTCTCATAGGAAAACTTAACACTCATGTTTGAGCAAGTCTGGGTGATAATGTTTTAGTGTTTACTCCCTAGAGCAAATAAAAGCTATTACGAGTATGGTATGACATGAATTGGTGGCTACGTTGCCTAGCCTAACGCTGCTTTCTTCTATGCCTCATTTCTGTCAATACAGCTCTTGGCAGGGCTGTGATACGTAAGATCAGGGAACTCCATAAACTGACTCATCTAGGAAAAAAGAGGGTGTGGGGCTGCTTGAGCACGTCTGCCAGCAGAAGAGAGTATATCTCCACTGGAGCTTTAATCTTACCAGTCAAGATGCCTGGGATGCGAGAGGGCTGGATGGGGTGTGGGATGTTTTGCAATGCATGGACTAGATCCTACACAATAGCTCTTTGCTGTGAGATGTGCTGCAGAGAGGCCTTAGTGTCTGTGGAGAAGGTGACGCAGGTTCAGCAGAGCTTACTGACAGTGGCTTGGTACCAGCTGTGTCAGAACATGGAGACAATTTATGTGTGGGGTTTTTTGCATCTTACTGTTCGTTGCTAGTGTTTTGCCTCTCCACAGCAGAGGACTAACTGTACAATGTTGGGGTTTTTTTGTTGTTATTTTTTCCTTAAATCTAATTTCTTTCTTAATGGTGGTTTAAATGGATGCAGTACACAGTGTAGTGCTACCTAATGCTCATAAGTCTTGAGCATAAGAAAATAAATAGTAGCTTCAATTTTGAATTACTTGCTGTTGGGAAATCTTAAATAGGATGCACAGCTTCCTATTGATCTAGTGAAGAGTGTCTGTTTTCCAGAAGTAACTTCTGATGCTAGTCTGAACCGATATTCTAGCGCATCCCTAATAAGTCCTTCAAAGCGTTTGTCATCTCATAAACAACTCTTGTAAGTGCTCTCAGTCTTCTCTCTTGGCTAGCTAAAGTGACAAACTGAAGAGGAATCATCTTTTAGTAAAATTAAGCTGGGTACATGTTAAAAATGGCAGGAAATCTATCTTTTTATTTTAAAGATTATTTTATATTTGAGGCAAAACTTCTTACATATGTATTTATAGTTCACTTTTGCCACTGCAAATAACAGCTAATCAGAAACAAACAGTATTTCATTGTTGAAGTCTAACCATTCTTTGCTTAGTACTTAGAAAATACCTATCAGTGGGTAATCTACGCTGTGCAGATCTCTTGTAAACATACTGAGTCTCTGCTAAAGCTGGCTTAAATATGTTTTGAGAAATACGAAGTACGCACTAATGCCAAGCTTGCAGCAAGTGCTGAGGAGTGTTCTGCTTTCAGTGTTATTGCAGGCACACTATGGTATTAAGTGTAAAGACAAGGCTAAGCATTAATTTTTAGGTTCATAGTCCTTTTGGACTCCACTGTGCAAATAAGTTTTGCTGTTACTGGTTTGTCTTCTATAGGAAGGATCAAAGGAATTTTCTTTCTTCAGTGCAAATGACAGCTCTTTGTCCTATGCCTTCAGGAGAGTTGATGACAATTGCAAGCACTTGACACCTGTGAAAATCAGGTTTCAAACTCTTGAAGTTCAGGAAAGCCTTTTTGTATTCTGACCTGGCAAATGTGATATTGAAATGAAAGGTAATTTGGAAAAAACACTTGAGGTCTGTAAGCCTCAAATGTAGTACTACATTTAGCTGACTTTTCTAAACACTTGCTAAAACGGCTAAGCTGTTGTGACAGGTACTTTAAAAAAAATGGACTTGGCAGCAGTGCTTTCTTAGGAGCTTGCTGTGTGTGTAGCAATAGGAACAACCTTGCTTTTTGACTTGTCATGCTTTAAAGTTAGTCAGTGACTCCCAACAGCTTCCTCTGAGGCACTTAGTATGTGCAGTGTGTGCATGCTGGAAGAGATGGCTGCCTCCAGGTATCTGAGGACATTAGGTGAATTAAAGTGCACATCTGTAGGAAGAGAATTGGCTTTCCATTTCCTTTTTAACATGCACTTTAAATCCCTTTAGCTTTTCAACTGTTGAAGTGAAATACTGCTTTTTTACTTTGGCTTTCACAGTGAGGAGAGACACTCATTGCCATAGTTACTAGTTAACAGCAACTGGCTTTGCTGTTCTTTTTGGTACCCATAGGTAACCAAGCTGTACTGCCTCCAGTTTTCTTTTTACTTACTCTATTTGTATGACCAAGCAAACTATACTGCTTGACTTACCTGTCTGCTGATTAGTTGCAGTCAGCTCTTCTTTATCTCAGTTTCCTTTTTTGCTTGCTATGCAATGTGAATAGTACTTTTAAAGAAAGGGGGATTGAAGTGATGTTTTTGCAGGCCAAACAGCTATAGATTACCTTCTGCTGTGCCCTCTCAGAGTAGGGCAGGAAGAGAGCAGCTGCTGCAGGGAGATCAAACCACATTTGTTATTCTGAACCAGACAGCAGGGTAAGCTGCAAGCCAAGGCAGAACCTTCCCTGGGAAGCAGTTGGCTTCTGAAGAGCTGGATGTCAGAAGTGTAATGCTTCATTTCCTGGCCTGCTATAGCAAATCCTTAACCTGAGTTGATAAGTGTCTGTATGTCCTGGACTGCTGAGCATTTATACTATGATACAATATAAATGGCTTCCCAACTGCTTCTTTAAAGTGTTTCTTCCCCTGGGCAGGGAGGCTGTGATGGTATGACTTTGCTAGAGGACAGTTTTGTTCGATGTGGTGAACCATTGCCTTGTGCAAAGAGCACCCTGATGCTGAAGCGTTTGTGGTGCTGGAAGTGCTTGTGATGTAGGAGCAGTGACTGCCTTCTGCTTGCACCAGTGGCTTGTATCTTGTACTGTTTCCTTTCCCAGCCCTACCTTGGCTGGTTTCTTGCTCCCTGTGATGATTTCTGCCTGTGTGTCTCTTTGGGTGGAGCAGGACTCCCTTTTCCACCAGGGCTTGAACTCTCCTTGGTGTTTTCCATGCTGTTGTACTGGCTAGGCCTGGGTTGAGTGGGTGTCTGCAGTGAGCCCTTTAATCAACTTCCTGCTCTAGTTACCGTGTCTTTGATCTCTGTCTGGTACCTCCTACAGCCACTTCTTTCCCTTGTCAGGATAACAGCTACTTATGTGCTTGCTCTCCATGCAGGTAGCTGCTGCCCTGAGTGTTTACTCTCTGTGACTGCTTTCTTTCCCCAAATGCCACTGTTTTTGTCTTAATCTCTGTGGTACAGGTCAGGTGATGATCTGCACTTTCTTTTTAACACACCCTCTTTTGAGACAACTATCTAATATATGTTCATGGAGTCTGTGTCTTCTAGAAGCTCTGTGTAGGAGACCACTGTGTTTTTTCAACCAGATGAATTTGCAGGAGCCTTCACTCCCTTACTGTGCTGGTACAGCCGCATGACAGGTTGAGACACCTGCGCTTGGGCTTACTGGCTTCTCCAGATCTGCTCCAAGGAAGTTGGTGTAGAGCCAGTTGCTCTGGGTGGATCTGAGATGTCCTTCAGAGCTCTGCTAGTAAAACCAAGATGTGTCAGAAGAAGCCTTTCCTGTGGGAGGCTGTCAAAGGGACTTCCACCCCCCTTCCTGCTGTAGGAGAGGTGTTAGGCATTCCCCATCCTTTTCTTTCTGTAGCTGCCATCGCTGGGGTGGTTTTTCAGTTTACCCAGTCTCCAGGTAGTAGATATTGCCCTTCTGACCTGCTGGTAGCTGCTTGGAGCAGCCTATCCTGATGCACAGCCTGCTGCTGACTTTAGGAAAAGTTAACGTTCCATCATCTTCCCATGCATGCTTCAGCCCAAGTGTTTTCTGAGGGAAAATCACAAAATCAGGGCAGTAGCATAATCTACAAAATGCTGAGACTTACTCACTGACTTCAGATAAAATGGAAGATATTTGTCTTCCTGTATCTTCCCTGGGATGTAGCTTTGTGTTGGTGTTACTCAAGGCAGAATTCTCTGAATCATACAAGAGGGGCCAGTGAGAGGAGCAGCATGCCTCAGGGGATTGTATGGTTTAAAATACATCTCTGCTATAAATTGCAACAGATGGTGGTGGGATTCTTTGAGGTGGATTTTTATTCAAGCAATTCTTTCACACAGCTTCCCTCCCCTCCCAGTTTCCTCATAGAATCATAGAATGGTTAGGGTTGGAAAGGACCTTAACATCATCTCGTTCCAACCCCCATCAATGCGAGTTTCTGGAAAAAGTGTGAAAATGAACAAAGGAAGGTTAACTGTGTTTGTGTTTTGCAGCTTCAAGGGAAAGGCTGTAGGACCTTCAGTTTACTTTTTCTGTGGTGCTCTTCTGCCTCTACCATCACCACCACTCTGCTTGGCAGGAACGGGTTCCCTGCTCTGAAAAGGAGTTTTAAGTACAAAAATGTCCACAGATGATCGCTTATAGCAGGTTCTCTCCTTTTGGGGGAGCTGACTTGAGGCTCAGTAGCTGTTAGGATTCTCCAGATTAGGGAAGTGTAAGCAAGTGTGCAAGTGGGCTTTTACAGAGTCTGTGTGTATTTTTAAGGTGTACAGTATATGTTGTAGGATCTGTGTTCACTTCTCATTAGCATTCCTTTAAGTCAGGAAAAGGTCTGTGTTGCAAGAAGGGGATTAACTCGGCTGATTAGCTGCAGGCTGCGTTTGAGGAATTGGCTGAGGGTTACCAGGCAGACTGGGTTTTGGTTCTCCCAATACCCAGGAGCACAGAAGATGTCGTGTTAGTTTCCAGCCAGTAATTTTTCGTTTGCTCAGGAAGGGCATCCTGTAACGTCGGCTTCCACGCAGTATCTGGTTACCCCATGAAACTTGAATGCAGTTTTGAACTCTTGACCAGATATCCTATCTGCTTATACTTTTTTGGTTTTACTATCCTTGTAAGTGGGTTGGGTGTTGTTGTTGTTGGGTTTGTTTGTTTGTTTTGGGGTTGGCTTTTTTTGTTTTTACCCTTTGCAAGCAAGATGGATTGTAGTTCAACTGATTTCTCTTTTAGGTTACTCTTTATTTGGTGTCCCTACTTAGATAAGGTCATATATAATGGGCTTCACTTCCTGCATTTCTCCTTGTTTCTTTCTCTGCTTGTATTCAGGCAGAAAATGTTTCCTTTTTCTTTTTTGACTTGTATAGAAAAGTGTCAATGCTTGATGCAGTTGAAAACCAGATCTTGGGAAATATGAGTCTCTCTCATCCTTGGAGGTTGTAAACATGGGGAGTAATTCTTGCTTTTCATTTTGCCCTGGCTAGATAGATTAATTCTCGTGTGCTGTAAGTGTGCAGGATTTGCAGATCTCTCTTGACCTGTCAAAATGAAAGCCAGTGTAACAATTTCATATTTGCCTCTTGTGTTGAAACGAGCTGGCTTCTCTGAAGCTTGTCCTGTTACTTCGAGTGCCAGGCTTTCTTTGGGAGTGTGGAGGTCTCTTTGGCAGATAATTATTTTATCCTTCAACAGAGATCTCTGAACACCTACTCTACTCTAAAATATCTTCTGATTTCAGATTCAAGACTTGTGCTTGGAAATTGTGAATGCAACTCAAACAGAGGGAAGAAATGTTGCAGTCTTGCTAAATTTGAGGTAGCTTCCATCTTATATGAGAGCTGGATGATGCACTAATGCGCTGCTGAGAATCACTGAATCACAGAATGGTTTGTGTTGGAAGGGACCTTAAAGATCATCTACTTCCAACCCCCCTGATGTGGGCCAGGACACCTTCCACTGGACCAGGTTGCTCCAAGCCCTGTCCAACCTAAGGAGCCAAGTTGAGCATTAGAAAGAAGAAGAAGGCAATTACTCTCAGTGTTTTGTCTTAAGTAACAGGGTAATAACTAAATAAAACATCCATAGTAAAGCAAGAAAATGTTTTAAAGACTATTTGTCCAAAAATCTAAATAAATTCTTCCTCAAGAGAGGAGCTTTTGAAAAAAATCTGATAGTTATGTATGCTGCCATCAAGTTTAAGGAGGGAAGTGAGAAAACTTGATCACTTTTTTCGGTGTTTCATCTGTTCTTGTGGTTATTTTTTCATTCAAGCCCAATTCTCACGTACTTCAGTTTGCCGTATTTTAAAAATATATAGTTCTTTAGTAAAATTCTCGTTGGCATATGAGAATATTTTATAGATGTATATACATGCCAGGGCTTAGTCATGTAAAGTTAAGTGTAACTTCTCATCTGAAAACATCTCATTGTGCTTTAGTGTAAAGTCTCATCACAGTCTTCATAGCTTTTTGATGAATCCTAGCCCCATGGTTCTCTAATTCTGGATTGTGCTTTCGAGGTAATAAAATAATTCTTTTATAAATAACCACGTTAAAGTGTGTGTATGTGTGTTGATTTTTAAGAACACTGGATAACTCGAGTTGTCTCTAGTTTGGAAAAGCCAGCATCATTTCACCTCCTTGTCTCTCTGGGTTAGGTTATGATTTTTAATTATGTTATTGCTTGCCAGCATCCCTCCCACAGACTCTGTGCCTCATCCAGCACATAGACTATATGGTGCTAATCTCAATGAGGCTTTCCCCTTCTCCTCATTGTGGAATATGTGGCACGAGGCCATAAGTTTCTTGCACTGTCTCAAAGGCTTACTTTAAAAGAAGAGTTCATCATTTCAACATGGATTTCTTTTTTTTTTTTTTTTGTTTGTTTTGTTTTTGCTATGATACTTCACAAATGTTTGTGAACGTGCCTTCTAGTAATAACATATTAACAGCTTCTTCCCATCTGCAAGTGCACCACTACTCCTGATTCTGGCTTTAAGACGTTTGTGTTATGTGAGGGTTGATTGGGTGATTCCTGGCTGTTCACCCTGGGCTCTGTGCAGGGCTTGTCTGGCAGTCACCAGCGGCAATATTCTCACTTTGCAGTAGATGCAGTGGATGCTGAAATATCCAGTGGATGGGGAATACGTAAATAGCTTTATGAAGTCAAAATAAAGATCTTTCTAGACCAGTGGAAAAGTAGAGAAATAGGTCAAATACATGGTGGTGTTTTGCCAGAACATTTTTCTAGTCTCTTTGATTTGTAAGCCAGGTAATTTTCTTCTGTGAGTTACCTAATTGCTTTTGCAGCCGTATAAACTTGTAGCACCTCCAGAGTTCTGTGACATGGAATTCCACAAATGAACTGTCACTTGCATAAAACACCCTGTCATTCTGTGGTGTTTTTGAATCTGCCTCTTGCTGGTGGCGTTGGGGTAGGATTTAGCTCTAGACTAAAACACCTACATGCAGGTATGTGAATGCAAGTGTCCCACTGGCAACGCTGGCAGCAGAGCTGAGAGCACTTCAGCTCACCACCAAGTTAGTGTATAGGTTGGGGCTCAGTTGCTTAAACCAGAGCTATCTGGTGTCATTTTGAGTACTGTGGGATGTGTATCCTGCCTGGTCTCCTGTTGCCACTTGATGGGTTGCAGACATCCCACAAAACCTTGGACATAATCTGCCAACCACATGCAGGCAACTTGGATGTGCTAGGGTTCCTCAAATATGGAACTTAGATTTGTCCGTTGGAATTGGCTCCTCCTGTCTTGCTGCATCACCTGACATGGGAATGAAACTGTTGAGGTGTTTTGATCCAGATCAGTGTCTCTTGTTCCATCCTGTCCCCCTCTTTGCTCCTTTCTCTGTGTAGTAAGAAATACCTGGTTAGATATATAGATGTGACAGACTTCTGCACATACCTCATTGCAGAGAACACACAGATCCTGCACGTGCTTGCTTTGCTTGCAGATGTGAATGCTCACAACCCAGCAAATCCTAATTACTATCAAGTCCCAAGTCAGCTCTCCTAAAGGAGAGAACCTGCCATTAGCAATCATCTGTGGATATTTTTGTACTTAAAACTCCTTTTCAGGGCAAGGGTGGAACCCATTCCTGCCAAGCCAAATTCACTTGGGAGGTTCCTCCTACTGTTTCTGCCTCCTTTGCTGGGCTACTTCCAGTTTCTGCAGCAAGGGATCTTACTAACCCAGCCTCACAGTTACAGTTGCTTGATAAAAATACTACCACAGAACACTTAAAAATGCTCATGTTTGCAAGTGTGTGATGAAAACATTCTGATGATAAACCATAAATGAATTAGTTTGTTCTAAGGTTTTATTTGGTTGTTGATGAGAACAAGTATAGCGATGCTGCTCAAAAAGATGGATGCATTTATTTAAACAGTTAGGTGGTCCTTCAATTGAGCAACAACTCTGACACACAGATAAATGCATCTCCTTCAGCACATGGTCCTGACCTGCTGTGCCTGAGCTGCCTTTCCCTGCTGGTTACCTGTCATCCTCCTGGACTCCACAGCTCTCCTGTCACAGTCACAGCTGCTCCAGAAAGACTCAGATGAATTTATTGTGGACAAACCCACCGTTTCTCTGCAGCTTCTCCCTCTGCTGCAACGGAGCAGTTTTGGCTGGAGTTTCAAGAGGGGAAAAATGTCTTACACGTCATATTGTGAACCTTGGCTTGGGCTTTTCAGCATTTGCTGAAGTTGTGATCAACTAAAAATGACTGTTGCTGTCTGCCACAATTTCAGTTAATACATGCTTTTGAGGTACTGGTTTGTGTTCTTTTTAAGTGATCTGTTTGCAAATAGTTGTTGCAGATTTGAAACTTGGATGTGTGCTGTATTTGTCTCCTGAAAGCATTTTTAATACCTTTCCATGGCCTTATTTCCAATTAAATGTACTTAAATCCATTACTTGATGGTTGTGTTCAAGTTCACATTAAAGCTTATGGCCTACACTTGGTCAACACTTCACTTCCAAGGCATGGAATTAAGGAATCCTAGATTATACATCATCTTAAAACTACATGGCAAAATCTGAACTGGCTGTCATTTGTAGTTTGAGTGTAGGACTGAAAAATCCTGACTTCTCTGATTATGCAGCTGCTGAGAAAGTAAATGAGAAGCCTCTTGAGGGGCCAGGTGTCCCTTGGCAGCGTTTTGATGGCTCTTGTTTCTCATAGGCAAGCTGGATGTTGGGAGTTCCTAAGTCTGTCTGGGTGTGGGGATAATGCTGTTCTGTAATTCATAAGTTTAAATGAGGATTGCTGTGCTCTTTTGGCTCCTCTTATGTTAATTCTTATTTTTTAATCTTACTATACTGGGTTTATTCAGTGCTTTTTCTACTCCAGAGCTACCAGCAACATGCAGTCACTTAAGCAGCTTGGACCCAGTCAGCAAATATCAGTGAGGTTTTTGGACACAGACAGAACATTTTGCAAACAGCTGTCGTGGTGGAAGGCAGCAATATAGCCCTGCCGGTGGGAGTGCTCCTTCTGAGCTGAAGCAGTCAGATCTGGAAGATCTTGTAATGTTAGAAAAGTTAATGTGAAAATCTATTATCCTAATTTCAGCATTCCTGATAATGCCCCGTTGAAGAGATACATGTGACTTACTGTAAACTGAAACACAAGAGTGCTGAGGTTATGGGTGCAGAGATAATGTTTCCTTGTCAAGTGTAATGTTTAGAAAGTTTGTGAAGCCTACTGTTTGCAGCTGATTTGCAAAATATTCCCAGGAATCTCCAGTTGCATTGGCAAATTACTCTCTTAACCAGAGGCAGTTTGCAAAGAGGTGCCAGAGGGGGTGGGAGCACAGGTTGTGAGCAGTCCTAATACACAGAAGCGTGTTTGGTGCCCCCAGTTCGGGAGCAAGATGCTGTAAATGGCTGATGCTGCATTGCCTGTCAGCAGGGAACCTCTTTCCACCCACCAGCTGCTGGTGTATCTCCAGTTACAGCAGTCAGTTGCTCATCTCCTATCATGTATTACTACGATATGAAAATATATATCTCTGTGGTGAAAATTGTTCTGTTACCTATTCTATTAGCAACATCTGAACTACTGAAAATAAAAGCATGACTCCATGGCAGCATCACACCTGCCTGTTTACATGCATGTGAGTTCCCTTCAAAGCATTTTGCAATCTAGTTGGGAGCAGGTGTCCTGCGTGGGCAGGAAAAGCAAATAGTGGTGGCTGATGGACTCCGGGGATGTGCCGAGCAGGAAAGGAGCACAGCTCCATAACTGGCGCTTGTAAGGGTTAATTCTATTGGCAAGTATAAATGTGTTCTGCCCAGCTTCTTCCTTTGTGGACTGGGGCATGGAGCTGTGACTCCAGTGGTAGGAGGGAACCGTGGCACACAGTCTGCACAGTGCTTGCCCCTCCATCGGGTGCTGAGGGTGTCTTGGGAAGGCATGTCCCAGAGCAGGCTCCTTGGTTGTCCTGCTATGAGCTGCACAACCTGTATGCCGTGTGCCTGTGTGGGAAGGTGACTGGAAGCAGGTGTGCTTCATTTCTAGTATAATTATGTGGCCATGTAAAACTGCTTAGGAGCACAAAGAGGGGAGAGCATGCGCTCCTTATATTACCAGGAACATCAAGATGTTGCTGGTTTTGATCAGTGCCTTTCCTTAGGATAGGACCAAGCTTCTAGAAATGTGGTATTTCCTAGTCTGGTTAAGCCTGTAAGATGTTTGGGGCTCTTGTTAATTTTCCAATAATGTAAATGAGTAAGATGTATTAGATTGAGAAATTACAAACAAAATGCAGCTTAGTGAAGCAAAACTGGGAGGTGTGGTGGCATCTCAAGCTGTACACCCCACAGCATTATCTTTTCTTAGGATCACTTGCATCCTTTGTAGTTTGCTTGTTTAGACTGCTTTTCTGAAATGCTGATTTTATAATACTACAGCCAGCTGTGGCTGGTTTCTTCCCTCTTTGCATCATAAGAACCATTTGATTAAAAGCATGTAGTAAGCTCCCTTTAAGTCCCCATGTTTCCACACTTTGATGTTGCCACGTTATTTTGTTTTTTCTTCTATAAAACTCTTTGCTCTGTGTGTGCATACATGGGCATAGGTGTGTGTCACCTTGGTATGTTTATAGAGCCTACGTAACTATACTGATTTTTCATTAAGATTTACTAACTAATTAATGAATGACTGCATGAATAACTCATTTTATTAGGGCTTACTAATGAATGGTCTTAATCAAGGACAAAGCTCTGCCATCTTGAGAGAACTTTCTTAGACTCAGGGATGCCTTGTGGTTTATGTGCAAAGGTGACATGCTTTACTATGCTACAGTAACTTTTAGCATTCATAATACAAGTCAGTGAGACAGAAATAATTGTTTGAATGCTAAATGAATTCCTTTTAAAAAATAGAAAACTGAATACCTTTTCTGCACTGTGTTCCTCTCCCCCTTCCCTACACCATGCAGCTAGGCATTAGAGAAGTCTTTTACGTGAACCTGTGATGTTTGCTAATCTGAAGAGTTTTTATAATCAGATTGCACAAAGAGCCTACTGATAGAAATTGGGTTGAACTTCAGTGTTCTGGCTAAATTGCCAGTGCAGGTTTGGAACATAAGAAAAAAAAGCTTTTTAATTCATTGTATGTTTGGTTGAGGTGTAAAGCTGAGGTCCTTTCACACGTGGCAAGTCCGCAGCTAGAGAGACCTTGTTAGTGGACCTTTGTTATATGTGTTCAATGGAAGACTGGGTGTGAACTGACTATTCCATTTACAGAATCACAGAATGGTTGGGGTTGGAAGGTTTGAGATCATCTAGTCCAAGCCCTCTGCTAAAGCAGGTTCACCTAGAGCAATGCACAGGACCCACTTCCAGACTCCACAGCCTCTCTGGGCAGTGTGTTCCAGTGTTGCCGCACTCAAAGAAGTTTTTCCCCATATTCCGGTGGAGCTTCCTGTGTCTCAGTTTGTGCATGTTGCCCCTTATCCTGTCACTGGGCATCACTGTAAAGAGTCTGACCCCATCCTCTTGACACCATTACTTAATACATATCACTTAAGATATTTGTATGCATTTGATAAGATCCTCCGTAAGTCGTCTCTTTTCCATGCTAAACAAGCTGAGCTTTCTTAGCTTTCCTTATAAGAGAGATGCTCTAGATCCCTAATAATCTTTACAGCCCTCCAGTGGATCCTCTCCAGGAGTTCCTTGTCTTTCTTGAACTAGGGAGCCCAAAATTGGGCAAAGAGTACTCCAGACATGGGCAGAGTAGAGGGGAGGATAACTTCCCTTGACCTGCTGGCCACGCTCTTCCTGATGCACCCCAGGACTTCCAGGTCCTCTTCTGCAGAGCTTTTCTCCAGCAGGTCAACCTCTAACCTGCACAGGTACTTGATGTTATTCCTCCCTAGGTACTGGACCCTACACTTGCCTTTGAATTTCGTTAGGTTCTTCTCCACCCAACTCACTAGCCAGTCCAAGTCTCGCTGAATGGCAGCCTAACCTTCTGGTGTACCAGCCACTCTTCCCATCTTTGTACCATCAGCAAACTTGCTGAGGGTGCACTCTGTCCCTTCATCCAGCTCATTGATGGGTAAGTTGAACAAGACTGGACCCAGAGCTGTCCCTGGGGTAACACCGTTACTTACAGGCCTCTGAGGTTGGTAAACTTTTATCGTAAGATAAGTAAGTGTTATAATTTAGTAATTTTAGAAGTCTAAGTTTGTAGGCGTAGGTAAATGCTGTGTTTCAGTTGGGTGATTTTTGTTTTTTGTTTAAAATTCCATTTTGATCCCCTGTCAAAAGGAGTTGATCGCAGGTTGTTTGCTTTATTTTTGCCCCCTGAAAATGTAAATTAAACATCAAGATTCTTTGTATTTTCTGTTAAAGTTCAGGAGCCATTAATAAAAGTATTTAAGGGACTCTTATTAAAAGGCAATTAATTTGTGGTTTTGCTTTGCAGAATTTGATGTTTGAGGAAACTTTGGTTCTACTGTTTTCAGCTTGTCCATAAGGTGACCTGGTCTTTTTAATGTGTCCTGTCTTCTGAGAGTGTTTTTTCAGAGGGTGTGGTGGGCACCAATTCTCCCTGTTCTCTTTAACAAGAGTGGGGGTATTTAATGAAAAATTCTAGTGGGCTCACTTCTACTTCCACCTGAAATGCGTATCAGCTCTAACAGATCTCATACCTTCATGAGCTTCATAATTACATTTCCTGAAGCCGACGTTGGGCGTAAGGAAAGGTGGAGTAGCAGCAGCATTTCCTTGTGCCTGTAACATCCTGCCTGTAAAAGCAGGGAAATAGCTGTTTGGAAAGAAAAAAGAAATTACTTTTAAACTTTGTTGTAAAATCAACACATTCTCCCATTTGCTGCTTAAGAACAAAGCATGTAATCTTTTCCCCCCTTCTCTGGTTTCCTGATGGCCACTCTCCAGCATGGCAAAATAACTTGTGTTTGGAGTTGGGCCATAGCATTGGGTTGTAAGCAAGCAAGCCTTGTTCTCCAGTGCAGCCTAATTGCTGTTCTCCTGACCTTTCCTCAGAAGAAAAGTTTGTTTATCCAGCTTTTCCAGTGGGATATTCATTAACCATGTTCTAAAGTCTTCTGTTCACACCTCCCTTGAAAGCCTACCTGTTATGACCTCCTACTCCATTCCCCTCTCTACTGTGTCCCACCAGCATTGATCTAAATGGCACCGGTATCACCCCACTCTTATTGATGTCATTAAAAAACATGATGTCTGATTGTAACAATTGCCCTGTAATTCTGAAGTGACTCCCTACTACAGAATTGTCTGCTGTGAGAAGGAAACTGTGAGTTGATCAGGAGGGAGCAGCATGCTCATGTCATCACTGAAGATGTTAGTGGTGTAAACTGTCTGCTTATACATGGTACCAGGCTAGCACAGTGTTTGGGTAAGCTGGGACCTCTGTGGTGAAGTGTTTAGTGTGTTGCAGTTCTCTTATGCTGCAGAGTTGTTTAATGGTTGTTTATATAAGCTGTGGCCTTACTTTTTTAACCTGTACAAAAATAAAGCAAGCCCCCAATTTCCTCTGCTAGTTTTTATGTTTTCAGTTTGTTTATCCTGTTCTTTTTCAGCTGCAAAAAAATAAAAATACTATGTTCATCCTAATTAATAAAGGAGCTTCCTGGATTTGTAGAAGGTGTTCGCAGCCTAGTGGTGTGTCTCTTACTAGATGAGGACTTTGACAGCCGACACTGGTTTCTGAGGCAGCAGTAGCATCTAGCAGAGAATCAGGCATACAGCTAAAAGCAGTGATCTCTTAAATTGTCCCAGCATGGATGTCTACATCTTGAGGCATCTGGATTCATTTGTGAGAAACAAATGTGTGTGTTCTGGAAAACAAATTCATACAGAAACTAGGCAGCAAGTGTATTTTTGCAGGAAGGGTTGAGTCAGATAAGTTAGTGGCAGGTTTCAATTTTTGTAATGGTAGTAGCATGTTTTTGCTTTCTTTTTAGAGAACGTATGAGCTCTGAAGAAACTTGTCCTTTTGTCTGTCCCACTCTGCTCGTAGCTGAAGTGCTTGGTAGCTTCTTTAAATGTATGCATGGGTAATAAAAACAGGGTGTAAAAAAACCCAAGGAATTTAAAACCTCTCAGAAAGCAAGTTGTCATTACCATGCTGATGAGTTTATTCAAGGCATAATATTGCTGAATCAGTTGGTGAGGTTCCTCACAATGCAGAGATCTGAAGGCTGAGTACCACTGTACCAAGGTTGAGCTTGAGGTCACTAGGATGTGCACAAGCTGGATCCAAGACTGGTTCAAGCCTCTTCTCTCTTTATTTGCCTTCTTACTGGCACGACAAGAAGTCTGAGCTCTGAAGCTTTAGTAAGTTCAAACTGCAAGTCCAGTAAAACTGAACAAAGGTAAGGAAAGAAGCAGAAAAATCCAGTTTGCTGCAGCCTTGAGATAATTGACAAAAGGGTTCTGGCATTTATTTTTCAGCATTTGACCTCTTAAGGCTGGGGACACAAGAGAGAAGTAAAATCCTATCGTTAAGGTCAATGGAAGTTTACGCTGTGGTGTCCCTGCGCATGGCAGGGAGGTTGGAACTAGATGATCTTGAGGTTCTTTCCAACCCTGAGTATTCTATGATTCTGTGGTGGTGGTGCTGAGATGGTCACCCAGTTTGGTCCCTCCTTTTTTCTTTCCTGAAATAACTGAATTTTTGCCAGGTTGGATCTGGCAGTAGTAGGCAAAGGTGATGGCTGTAGTTTGCTGCTTCAGAAATGTGTTTGGGATACCACCCTATTTTTTAATAAAACATGCTAATGTAAAGACTGTACAGTAGGATGCAGTCATTAGTGTGTTGGCTGTTAATGAAATGCGGCAGGTGATAGAAACTTTCTGGAGTGTAAAAGAAGAAAGAAATTCTTCATGCAGGCTAGACTGTAGGGGTGCCTCGTTTTGCCTGCAATGTGTGAAATATCTAATTCAAATACCTCGATGCCCCTTGGAGGCAGGTGCCTTTTATAATATTTCTGTGGGAGTTGTGTAGAGTGTTAATTACACAAAGTGCAATGAGAGAGGTAGTGTTGGGGTAGAAATACTTCATACGGGTTTATTTCATGAAAACCTAGCTTGCCCTGTTGAAGGAGACCTGCATTCACTGCAAACTTCATTAGGCTTTACATATCTGTTGCCATTTGATGTGCATGTATGTAAAGCAGCAGTTACAGAAGTTCCCTGTAAATGCTTGTGGCAGTTTTATTGTGATCATATTCAACATCCTAAGATGATACTTCAGATTCTTTGGCTTAGAGGATGTGTACTTTTTATTAAAGATACCAATGACTGCTTACAACTTTTACCCCCCTAAGGTCATTGTTATGGGCTTTTGAGGTCTTTAAAATGCCGATTTTTTTTGAAAAATAGATGTTTGTACTTCAGGATTTTTAATAATCTTTTTTTTTTTTTTTATAATTTTGTGGGGTTTTGAATGAATCTGTGGTAAAGGAGGGTGCTTTTCCTTCAGAAAAGTTTCAAATACGAGATCAGTGGCAGGTTGACCAAGAGAGAGACAGTAGCAGTAACTTTTTGAGTTTTTTAGGGAACTGTATCTTCCTCAAACAAGACACTTCTCCCCATACGCAGTATTTGCTTAAAGAAGACTGTGCATCTTTTTGAACAACATTGTTTTCATTGTAGTGTCCATGATAAGGGAAAAACTGTCAGGTATGTGCTATACCTGAAGAGCCCAGTGCATTACGTGGTGTTTCCTAGATGAGAACTGTTACTGTGCAATTTTTAAGAAGTCTGTTTTTTTCCCTTTTTCTTTCAAGTAAAACAAATCCAAACAAAAATGACTTGGTTGGTGGGACCATGACCATTTGTGTCGAACACTAGCCCCAAAGCTGGGCCTTGTTAGGAAGTTGTTGCCTTTTCTTGATACAGGCAGGCTTTGTCAGAAGGATTAAAAACCAATTTGATGACACAATCTCTGAACTACCCAGCCAAACAGGGAAAGAGAATGTTGCTCTTTAGATAAAATGGTGTTTGACGCACAGGGCTAAAGCTGGCACATCACTCGACTTCTGCTGAGACAAGGCCCATGACTGAGCTTGCCTCAGACTTGGGAAGTGCTGGCAGTAACCACGGGGAGAAGGCTGCATACCTTGGCCTGGCACGACACTGGCTCTTCCCGCACTGTGCTTCCCAAGGAATGGCTGGTTGATTTCCAGTACCAGTTTTAATGTAAAATGCAGATAGCTGCATTTGAAGGCCTGGGGGGTTGTTGCTGCAGACATCCTCTTCCTGCCTCTTGTTAGGTGGAGAACATTGGAGTGTTATGTTGCAGGGTCACATGCAAATGCTGTGGTGGAATGACCCATGGTCGTAATATTACTTGATTTTCTGATTGCTAACTGTGTTAATAGCTCAGGTTCCTGACCAAACTTCACCTTCTTTTCAAGCTAAACTTATTAGGTTTCCGTAGGATATCTTGTGCAAGCTTGTTTCCTAACTGTCTGCTAAAAGCTACAGGTCACAAAGAGGCTGGTAATCCATTTTACTTCATTAAACCCCTTAACTGATTAAATAGCCAGCAGTCAAAACTCACATGCTTTCTGGAGGGGAGACCTGAAGGAGTTTGTTTACTATTTGTGATGTTTCATACATCTAGTTTTACTGAAATTTGCAAAATTGAAATAGCTGTGAAATGTTACTTCAGTCGTGTAATGTATTGTTTTAATAATACCTCAACAGTTGCAGCAGTACAGTAATGTGGGTGCAATTAGGCTAGAGTAAAGATTATTTTTTATTCTTACTCAAGTAGTAAGATAAGTGG
>JANHGB010023265.1:38741-49474 GCA_026283785.1 Coracopsis vasa
GGGGGGGGGGAAGAAGTACAAATCTGCATAAAACCTGCTGTGTCTTTGGGGACAGAATCTAAAGCCAGGCTTCTGATACTATTCTTCATACAGTTGGTTCTCACTTTAAACAGATGACTGCCTTTTTAAAACTGGGTTGTGTGCCAGTAGTTAGAAGTACAGCCATATAGGGTATGACAGGGTTTGTAACTAAGGGTTTTCAGAGGTGATGTCATGATAAACTTGAGCACTGCTTCTTAAGCGTTGTTTATGTCACCAAGAAACAGATTCCTTTTTCTGGCCTTCCTTTCACAACACCTGAATAATAACTGTGTTTATGTTGCCTCTGTTTGAAGGAAAATAATTTGTTAAAAGGAATAAGGGGAAGTTAGAGTTCTTGTTTTGTTTCTATGCTGCTTAAAAATATTCACCATACAAACAGCTGAGTGTTTACATCACAGAGGTCAGACAGGAGCCGTAATGCTTTGCTTTACCCTTTGTCATTTAGTGCATTTGATAGTGTGCCAAGTGGTGTGTTAGTATTTGGAAAAAACTGCAAATAGTCTGAAAGTAACAAGTATTTACTTACTAACTGGAATGCCTGTACCTTGTAAAATCATGCTACAGTTATAAGTTGTGGTAATTTCATGGGGATTTCTTTAAGCACATATGGAAGTGCTCTGGAAGAGAGACCCTGTTGCATCATCTTAGGTAAAGAGTTTTCATAGACCTGTAGTATACAAGCAGATAAGCAAAGAGCATCTAAGCTTTGCACCTCTGTCATGGGGTCTGCGTCCAGCTCTGATCACCACTTCTGTAGAAGGGCTTACTGCAATTGCCCCTCGCTAAAATGATTGAGAGGATGTAGCAGCTGCCTTAGGAAAGACTAAGGAGCCCAGGGCTCCTCACTGTGGAGAAGAAAAATGGGGTGTGATTATGGTTCACAAACTCACAAAGGTGATGCACAAGCTGAATGTGAAACTCAGGCTCACTGGGTCCTGCCATATTAGGATTAAGGGATACTCAGTGTATCTAACAGAACTCATCTTCTGTCTTAATAAAAGATCAGCTTAAAGCAGGTGGCACTTCTTCACACAGCAGACAAGAATTTCTGGGACTTGCTACTGCAAGAGGTGCAGAGACAGGCAGCAGTTCTAAAGAGTTTATGTGCCTGCCTAGACACCAGGTCCATAAATGGACACTGAACAGTTGGAAGGGAGGTGCCCTCTGAATTCCTGCTACAACACTTGTGGATGCCAGCAGAGAGGCTGCAGAAAAGGCTCATGTGCTTGCTTGAAATAGCCTTTATTTTTGCTGCTGTTGGAGGCAGAACACAAGGCTGGATGCATCATACACCTGACCTGGGAAGGCGCCGCTCCTTTTGCTGCCTCAGGATGGCATGGTGCAGGCTGTTCCTCAAGCAAGTTAGACTCGCTCTGACTGTCGGGGTAATTACTTAACTCAGGTCAGCCAAACCCATTTAGAAAAACAGGATCTTTTTCTAAAGGAGAGACTGCTTCCTTGCCCTGTGTGTCACTGACAGGGCTGGGAACTGCATCATGCAGGGTGCACAAAGGGGATTCTGCCTACATCCATCCTATCAGAAAAATTCCTCTGGCCCAGAGAGCAACCTCACCCCAGTCAGGAGGACACAGACATTTCAAGGTGCAGCTCTGTAAGACGATGAAATGCTTGAATGCCAGTACTTCTCCCCAGGCACCCTGCCCTCATTTAGTCTTCTCCATACCCTTCTGGTGTCTCTGACTGACTGTGAGTGGATGTGGCCACTAGCTCTAGCTGATGACTGTCAGGCTTTCAAATAAAGGAAGATCACATCTGAGTGTAGGCTTGCCCTGGGGTGAAAGGAGAAGCTACTGGCAAGGCTGCTGTGCTCCCAGGAGCGTTAGGATGAGGGAGAAGCAAGATGTTTGTTTTGAAACAATTTAATTGCAGGGTTTCAATTTCTTTCTTTCCTGTGGGAGTGCTGGCAGGCTGTAGGAAGTAGTGTTCTTGCTTGTAGAAGTAGCAACAACTGACATCAGAAGTCTCTTTCTCTATTTTCCTTTCTGTATTCTCTGCTGGGCTTTTTTGTTGTATGCTAGCACAGTTAGTTAAATCCTTTCTTTAATGCAAGCATGATAAGCAGGATGCATTAGTTGCAATTATTATAACCAAACAAATCTTTTTAATGTAGATTAGGCTGCATTTCTCATTTATCAAAGACTCATTGCTTTACTTCAGGAATTATTCCTGGCCACAATTTAGTAAGATCAGTAGTAAGATCACAGTAAGATCAGGACATCTTGATTCATCTGACTGAATCAAGGTTCACTTTATGTGTGAGATTAATATGAAATGTAAGGGCAGGAAATAGAGACAGACATAGCTTAAAATTTTGCTTGAGCTCCCACAGGTCTTTGGTTCTTTTCTTGTGAACATATTTTAATACATTCCTGGGGTAGGTTAACGTTTCATCAATTATATTTTCCTTTGTCTGTGAAGCCGAAATGTTAAGAGGAGCTTGGTTTCCCACTCCTTAAGAGATGCTAATTTCTAGATTGGACAGGAGATCGGATAGAAGAGAGAGACTTTCTGTAACCCTTCATAGAGGCCTTTCCCCACTTAGGGAACCCAGGCATCTGTCTCAGAGCAAGGATCTTGGCTTCAGGGTTTTGCAGGGTTTTTTTCTTTATAGAACCTGTTTTCAGCCTCATCCCATGGCAGCTTGCTAGCTGTTGAGTTTAGCACTTTTTTGACTGCATGAAGGGCTAGGGTTTGGCAGTAACTATAAGCCTTGGAGTTTATTAAAGTCCCTGATGTGATGAGATTCTTTTTAGGCACCACAACTTGATTTGCAGTTAATTGTAATTTGTGCAGTTTTAATTGTCTTCCTTGAGGATTCCTGCTGAGCTAGTCTGTGGGGGGCTTTATACTGAACATAAATGTTACAAAGACAGTGCTGTTTCTCTAAACATCTGCAATACAATAAATGAGATGTGCATGGAGGTGATAAAGTAAAAAACATTTTCTGCCCTTTTTGTTGAGGGGAAGCTCAACTGTGAAGAGGCATTGCATCATGAGCTCTAATGAAAGACCAGCTATTCCCCTTGGGAAAATGAAAGCACTTGCCTCATTTCCCTCTCAGTGGCAGCTGTTGCTTAGGAATTTCATTTGAGACTGCTTTGGTTGACCTAAGGAATGGCTTTGATGCAAATGGCCACCAATTGTGTGTGCTGTAAGTGTGGGAAGGACAGCATCATTTTCATAGAAGTTAATAGCTCAGAGTAGAAGCAGTGTTTTGGACCAAGATACATCATCTGTATCGATTCTTATGACTTCAGCTGTCTCCTTGAGATTAGTTTTTATATTTCACATCTGTGCTGGGCTGAGGAAGTTGAAGATAACATGAGAAGCAGGGAGTGGAAGGATACCAGGAGCTCTGATGAGGAAAACATGCTTAATTGGGGTGGGAAGAGGAAGGGGTGGTGACATGGCAGCCATTTCTGAGAGTATCATTTGGCTGAGTGCTGGAGGAGTCAAACTCAAGTTTGATTGGTTTTGATGAAAATAACATTGAAATGTTTGTGCATTGTTTTATGGAGAAAATTCCTTTTTTGAACACTAGAACCCAGGAGTGCCACTGTTAAGCTCAGCAACATTTAAGTCATGGCTGACACAAGACAGTGTAAACCACTCTGCCGACTGCACTTCATTCTGCTGCTGTGACATATGCAAGGATCTGTGGTTAGGAAACTCATCACCAGGCCTAGCTTTTGCAGAAAAGCAGTTTCACAATTCCCAGCATATGAATTTTGTGAGGTGTGCATGCTGAGCGTTCTGTGGGGGGCTGGAGATGAATGTGCTGCCTCTGAATCGAATAGAGATGACGTGGGTGGCTGGAGCATGCCACCCTGCACGCCTAGCAGTGCACTCTCTCCCAGGAGCTCTGTCAGGGGTTGCAGAGCACAACTGGGGGACACAGGAAGGCCACAGTGGAAAAAGCAGCTTTTGACCTTGGGCTGAGTGAGCCACTAGGTGACATGGGGTGCTTCCCCTCTCACTAGGCCAGGCAAAGCAGTCACAAGAACTGCTGATAGATGTACTTGGCTGTAACATCCAATTCTCACCTCTCAAATGCCCTTGCTCCTTTGTTTAAAACAACTGAGGGCAATTGCTTTCCCAGTAGTCCCACCCTGAGCAGGTCTGGCTTCAGCCACTTGGTGGCCATCTCAAGAGCAATGGGATAGAAGCATATTGTGGAGATAATTACTCTGCTGTTATATTTGATCACTCAAGGTCTTCTACAGGTTTAGCTGTAGAAGAATTTACCTGCTGAGATAACAAAGTGGAATTTGATCTGCCCAACCTAAGCAGAGTTAGCAGAGGTCTTTTGTTTTTAGTGGGTCCTGTTACGAGGTGTCAAGTACAGAAGGAAGTAAGAGAGCTGTGGGAAATGAGTTTGCCAAGTCTTCATCCACCTAAGTAAGCTGGTCAAAGAAGACTTACTTATTGTAACTTAAAACATGGCAAGGCAGAGCTGTATGGCAAAAGTTATGTGCCACTATATACTGAGAGCAATTCAGCTTCAGGAAAGTTGGGGAAAAATGTATGCCATCAGCTTCTCTTTGCATGTTGCTTAAGTATAATTAGGAAAATTAAAATACACAGGTGCCTCAAGTATGTGTGTGCTACTTAATGATACTCACTGAGAGCAGCTGACCCAGTGAATCATAGTGGGCTGAGGCTCTCTTGTTCATAATAAACTCGGGAAGGTATTCCTTTGTTGGCTTTCTCCTGACAGCAGTCATGTGAGATTTACTGTCTCTGCAGTCTGTGTGACAGCAATGTGATTTTCTATAGGCACTGGTGTCTAGCTGGCAAGGAGGTTTTTGTTTGCTTGGTTGAAGTAATGTGCCCTGGTGTGTGTGCAGTTGGAGTGTTTAGAGCTTTTGTTTGGGAGCAGGAGGGTATCTCCAGATCAGTTCATTAAGATCTCAGGCTTAGTTTTTCAGCAGCACACAGTCGTTTTTCCTTTCCTGTGACAGATCTTCCATTGTTCACTGTTTGTGGTCTTCCTGGTCAAGGATGGTGGACTGGAGTGAAAATGATGATTGAAGTACACAAAGATTCTGTCTTTTCTTTAGTCGATTTCTTGAATGGAGTTGGGTCTGTTCTTCAGTGTTTTAATCCTTTAATCCTTTCTTGTATTCCGTTCATAGTCTTGCATAATCTACATGCTGTTAAACTTAGTTGAGTCAGATATTTGATTGTTTAGAAAATGAACTATAGCTGCATTTGTTGGCAGTATGCTACAGAAGGTTATCTTGGCTTTTGTGTAAACAGGGCTCTATGTTTTCTATGTGCTTAATTAAACTGTGACAAAATTGCCCAGCCTCTAGAGCCAGTGCAAGAAGGTGGAAATTCCAGTGGTGCCTTCACATAGGGAATCATGTCTAACTCAGTTGAGGGGAATGGCAGGTCCCCTGGTGATGCCCAGTGACCTACAGGTCTGTACTAGAGGTGCCCCTGAGAAGACTGGCATTACTCCGAACACTGGTTGTTTCCCTGTCCCCTTCATCACCGGCCTGGTGGAGCTGCTACCAGGCTTACTGCCAACTTGTGCAGCCACCCCTTTCTCTCTCCTTGTTGCCATCAGTTCCAGCACCCTTAAGCCTGCTCTTGCACGAACATTTGGCTCTATCAAGAGCCTTGTTAGCATTTGGCACTGTATTCTGCAATACATGTTACAGACCTGACTCCAGGGCATCTCCGAAGAGTGAGTCTTCTCAGAGCTTAGCTTGGTTAGGTGCTGTGCTTGGGTTTTGCTTGTCATGCCTAGTTCCACGGCAGTCCACAGGACTAGACTGATCTCATGGGTTGTGTCTGTTCTAACCTGGCCAAGTTTCTATTGCTTTGCTAGAAAAATGTATTTTCTTGGGAGAACAGAAATGTTTATGAAAACTCTCCTATATGAAAACAGGAGAAAGTTATTTGCTCTTGGCACTCTCACACGCATGCTCCCCACTCTCCTCCCCCCAGTTAAAGGCAATGAGTTCTTTCTGTCATCTACAGTTATTAAAAGTCCTTTTTGCAAAATAAAACCTTTTAAGGTTCACAGAAGTTAATGTGAACTGGGTGGGTGTTGGGTTTGCTTGTTTTTACCAAAGGTTGAGGTTTGAATATGGGAAAGGTGGCGAGTGTTTTCCTCTTTTCTGGTTAGTGTTTTTTCTTGATGATAATGGATGTTGTGGGTGAGTTCAGTAATCATGGTGACAGTAGGCTCCAGCAGGGCAGATGAGAGGTTCCTGCTTGAACAATCAGCAATGGAATTATGATAAATATTAAAACTGTGTCCATCATTGAAAGTTCAGTATCAGCAGTGTTGGCAGACTGGAGAAGTATGAGCTCCACAACATGCTTGTCTCTTGGAGAGCTGAATCTTGGCTTGTATCCATGTGAAGGGGCTTGTCTGCAGCTACACAAACAAGGAACATACCAAGTTAAAGCTTGTATTCTTGAAATCAGTCATGTAGATGGCAAATGTTCTGTCAGACCTTGATGGCCAGAGGCCTGCAGACTGTCCCATATACCTTCAGTATCCACTGCTGAGATTGTCTTGGCCACATCCCACAACATTATTTGAAGTCATCAGTTAGAGTGACTTAACATCTGACTGGCGTTAGAGTGCCCACATTTCCAAACTCTGACTATGGGTCACTGGTTTTGGTATTTTAAGCATGAAAACAGCAATAACATTTACTTAAATTTCAGAGGATAAAGAAAGAAACCTACTTAGATTTTTTTTTTTCCCTATGTCCGCTTTGGTTTATAACTACTCATTTGCTCCTGAACAGAACACCACAAAGCTGTAAGAGCCTCTGTGGAGACAAAGCGAGTGGTTTAAGTGAAGCTGTATCTGTCATTATTATGATACTTTGGAGAAGGAGAAAAAAATCCAGAAGGACAAGAATGCTCAATTTCTCTAGTGAGAATAGACTCGAGTTCTGAAAACATTCTGAAAACATTCAGTAATTTGGTATTTTGTAATAGACTAGGTGGAGTCTGGCAGCTGTGCAAGATGCTACACAATCTTAGAGTTGTGCTTGAGGAACTGATGGGAGGGTTGTATTTTACTGGTGTTCCTTCTTGCCTCAGTTTCCTCATCTGCAAAATAAAGGTATGTTCTCTGTGTTACGCAGGAAATCAGTATCTGAGCCTAGGTCAGAATTCCACATTTCTGGCTTCCAGTTCTCTGTTCAGACCACACCTTTCTTTTTATAGTTATGGAAAAAAAAGTCTGCTCCAGTGTGTCATTTAGTGAAATACCATATAGGAAAAGCAAGACTAAAAACTAAGCCCAAGAGAGCTAAAACTAGCTGGTTTTAAATTAGGAGACAGAAAAAGTTCTGTGGATTGTTTCTGGCAAATGGAAACTTGCAGTTCCACACCAGGTGTGCTCATCTTTGGGGTTGTTTCTGGCAAACTGAAGCACCTGCGAGATGTGTGCTGAGTGGTGTCCAAAAGACTGTGACACAAGGCTGGCCACTGAAGTCAGGGAAGTCCTTTCTTAGGATAAGCTCAGCTGGGATGTGCTTGTGAGGACGGGTTAGAAAAACTGTTTCTTGACAGTTTGTCCATACAGTGAATCTATATTCCAGTGTTCAGATGTGCCCCGAAAGCTTCAAGCTTCTTCAAAGCTTCTCCCTTTCAAAGTGAAGTCTTAAATCATTAAAGCTGAGAGCTGAAACTCTTTCATACTATATATGGCATTTATACTAGTGGTAGAAACCAGGGTGTATTTATAACGCTAGTTTGCTGCAGGAATACGGATTGGGAACAAATGTTTGTTTGGATAAAATCCAACTGCAGGGATGGGTTTTACTGCTGCACGTAAGGTCTGTAGCAACCTCATAAAAGCAGCAGTTCAAAAATCGAATAGGGCCTTCCCTGTGGAAAAACCACAAATTTTTTATTACAAGATACAGCTAGAGGGTTACTCGTGATGGTTCAAGTAGTAGTTGGTGACCCTGTGCATAACCTGCTGTCTGTCACATTGGAATGCAGGGATGCTCTTATGTTGTTGGCATGTGTGGGGGTTGTTGGTGTTTCTTATTAGTAGGTGCTGCTGTTTTGTTATATATTCTTCATTTGTTTAGGAATACCCATTTGTGCCCTAAGCAGTATTTCCTGAAAATTGCAACTGTATTCCTAACAATATTGCATAGCATTGACAGGGGCAAATCAAGCCATGAATTAGATGAACTGGTTTATATACTGTTGGTAAACATTTGAATGAAAACAGTTGGCAAAAAAGGGGCACAGATGCCTTTGTGTGTGTTGATTTTACCATCTCCATTCAGTCCAAGTGTTCTTTCTGTTTGATTTGCCTAGCACATTAATCCTTTCTGTTGCTGTACCGCTGTAGCCTCTGTGGAATAATTACTATTTGGACTAAGAATGCTCATATCCAAAGTATGAACTGGGTTTTATTTTGTTTCCTAAAACTGCTGTCTCTGTTGTTGTCATTTGAAGGATGTTCAGAAGGAGAGAGAACCTCATGCTTATCTCAGTAAAGAAGAAGTTAAAGAGAAGATACAAAGCTACAATTCATCTGTCACTGATAAATTAAAGATGACCTTGGTAAGTTTTGAATAGGATTCCTGTAATTTTTAATAGGAACAATTAAATTTGTAGTGGATAATTTTATTCTTAGCATCTTACACATGAAACTCTGGTTTAATGCCTTTGTAAAAGGCTGTTTCTTAGATCTGGTAATTAAATATCACATCTGGAATGTTTTTATCCATGTGGCTCTTTTATATGGATTGAAACAAACTGTAGTAGAAACAAATGTATATACCACTTGAAAGTTGCTTAAGATAAACTTGGAGGGACACTAAGATGTAAATTTATCAGATGGAAACCTTCCACTGGTAAACGTGAAGATATATTTGTCTTCTTTGTGTAGATAAATTTTTGTCAGGTATCTCTCTCATGATGATGCTCAACCAGTGAGAAAAGTTAAAATATTTAAATACTTATTCTAAGAGACTTAATTTTCAGAGTAGCCATACAGGTTTTCAGCATGAGGAGACTTCCTTCCCTCCACTTGTAGAACACAGACAACACACAGCGGAATCCGTACAGGCTTGTTATTGCCAAGGACTGTGGGCTAGTTCTAAAGCTCAGTGTAGACCATACTAATAAAACACATCTCTGCCCAGCAAGCTGCTATTCAGTCATTGCCTTGTCCAGATTTTCTGATACGTTACATACTCCTCTGGGTGTACAATATATGGAAATGTTGAAATTCCATTATATAGTAAGCCATATAAGTGTGACTATGTACTAGAAAGATTTTTATTATTTGTTTTGCATCGGAGTCAGGACTTACTGTGCCTAAACCCAGATTGCCTAAAGTTTTCTAGCTCAATAAGTTTTGGTCAGTTTTGTTTTGTCTTTCAGAAGCAACTGGAATAAAGAATTTGAAATGTTGATTAGATTGTGATTATTCTGGTTCTTTGTTAATTCCAACACAATTTGAGTATCAAAATGCCTTAGACTAATTTGAAAATCACAGCTGGAACATGGGAAATAATTTCTGTATTTCTGTATAAAATCTGTTGTTAAAGGTGCATGACAGTGGTCTTTTTCACTTCATAGTTCTCTTCTAATGTGAAAACGCCACTTGTTTGTAGTACATTTGCTTGATGAAATCCTAATACTCTTGGAACCCAGTAGTTATTATTAAGGAAAAAAAAATATTCAGCAGATATACCAGAAAGAGTGAATGTCTGAACTATCGAAACAATACCTTTCCTACAAGATGTCATGTGTTACAGTGGCATTTGTGTTTGCTATAACCATTTTAATCTGCATACTCCACTAATAGGCTGCAATTGGTCATTACTAATTTTAACAGTTCAGTACTTTCCTCCTGTTGCAGAATGCAAATGGGATTTACACTGGCTTCATCAAAGTTCAGATGGAACTATGCAGACCGATCACTGTGCAGTCTTCCCAGAGCCAGGGCAGATGTCCTCACAGCAATAATGAAACTGCTTTTTACTTGCCGGAGGGCTGCGTGAATACCCTTCACATCAGCAGCACCAACACTGTTCGTGAAGTTATCGAGGCCTTGCTCAAAAAGTTTTTTGTGGCTGACAACCCTGCGAAGTTTGCACTTTATAAACGCTGCCACAAGGAAGACCAAGGTATAAGCGAGGCTTATGGCATTTTGGTAGTGAAGAGGTTTGGGGAGGGAGTGCTGCCACAGGAATACTTGAAATAAGTAGGGTGGAAGAACTCGGATAAATAGGGGTGACAGTCTTGCTCGCTCTTGTCTTTTTCCTTATGAAAGGTAGCATGTGTAAGAGAGTAAATGATCTGGGGATATTTCAAGGTAATTCACAAAGGACGAAGTATCCTACTAAGTCATCCACAGGGATCTCCTGTGCTTTGCAGTCCATTGTGTTTTATTTAATATGCCCTCTTATTAGGCTCTCAATTTCAGCTGGTCTGATATACTGCAGCTTTGTGAGACCAAATTCCAGGACAGATTTTTAACAATCAGAGAAACCTTGGTGTCTGGGATACCTGAAGTCCTTGCACTGGCAGACAGCTCTTGAGGTGGCGAGCATCATGGGCATGTCCATTCTGTTTGTGTGTGTCAATTGGCACATATGGCTCTCCCAGTGCACCTCCTGCTGTTAGTTTCTTGTATATTGTGTTTGGAAATAGCAGAAGATACAAGA
>JANHGB010023266.1:0-7500 GCA_026283785.1 Coracopsis vasa
GGATCACTATAGTCAGCAAGGCCAAAGAGGATTTAATTAATGGGACATCTGCATTTAAGGCCCACCCATAAAACACTTAAGTGGATTTTAACAATTATGAAAACTAATGAGAAAAATCTTAAATAGGTAGGAACAATCTTTTATAATTTTAATATTTTAATCACCAAAATAATATAAAAAGAGCTTTTGCCACTGAAAACATCCTGGGTCCTCAGCTAACTTTGTTGAGTTTAGTGGCATAGCTGGAAAACTGGCAAAGTCAAAATAAAGTTAAACAGATCTGGATTTTGCCATGTCTTTTGTCTTAAAGCCACAATACTTTGGATGATAGAATAGAAAAGCATGTTACTGTGATGGCAAGAATGATTATCAGCATACAAGAACTAACCTTGGCACTAATGACTAGTCTTAGGTCTACTGGACAGTGAAAGATCAGTCTTTCCTTTTCATTGAAACTCTCCATGCATATTAAACTCCCTGATAGAACAACAGTACAAAGTATATAAAGATAGACTTAGTCTTGCTTAAGGAAGACAACTGGGATGCACTAAGTATTAACGACTCTGGAAATACACTGCTATGTAGTATGATAGTCTTCTGACTTGGAAATAATCCTTAGCTTCAAAAACTTGAGCTAAATTCTAGGTATTGAATCATCCTTCCAAGTTTTCTCAGGAGCTTGGACTTAATTTACAGGTGAAATTAAAAAATTAAACCTGCATTTGGGACAGAAAGCCTGAGCTCAGCACACACATTGCATGTATTGAGTTTCACTGCATAGTCGGTGTCTCTAAATTAAGACTTTCCATGGAGCTTTTATGTGCAGGATTGTATCTTTTATTTTGGGCATCAAGTTCAGCCAGTTGGACCAAAGTATAATCAGAACTTGCTCCAGGACTCAGGCTTGTCTTAACGAGAAAAAAAGGGGATGTTCCAACACAGACAGCCACAGTCAAGATAATGGCAAACATCTCACTGAATTAACTGGAAGCAGGATCAAGGCCATAGTTGAGATAAGCTACAAAATGAAAAAACCTTCTAATTTCTGCCAGTGAGAGTACAGCACCCAAATGGAGCATTTTCAAAGCTGCATTTCTGAAATGTTACATTCTTCTCTTTGGTATTCTGTTAAGGTTTCCAATGTATATTGATGAAGGCATAAATGTTCATCTGCAAATTAATTGATTTGTTAACTAAAACCTTTTTATTGCTTTTGATACAAATATCAGAGTCCCACACATAGGTAGCAGATTCCTGCCCTCTCCAAGAAGTGAGTTGAACATAAGTTACATCTGGAAATTCATTACTGGGTTTATAAACTCAAGACAAATTCACTACCTCTGCCTTTCCTAAAATGGCAATGTACAGATCTTGGAGCAGATCCAAAACATAGGTAAATCAGTGGAAAAATGCCTATTGACTTCTGATGCAATTTTCTATCAGGCCCATGGCAAATACCAGAGGGTATGTCCACTCATCTCCCTCTCAACATTAATGGACAGAGACATCTTGAATACATCTTATTATATAAAAGATTGCAAAAGTCTAAACTGCAGCACACATTGCTTTACTTGAAACTTAATCAATTTAGCTTCATTCTTAGGTACCATGAAGGGAGGAGGATTGTGATAGTTTTTGAATACCAGTATATTTAAGCATGTGTATGCTCCTGACAGTGATATTCAGAAGCAATGTTCACCAGAAGCATACTCCTCATCCATTGCTGCTTTTGCTGGTCTTAAATCTTTTAAAACTCATGCTTCAGGGTTTCAGCCTGTCTTGAACAATTAGAAATCAAACTGGTCCCCAGTTGAAGGCAACAAACAGGACTGCTTCACACCTTCGTATTTACTCTCTCCGCTGGCCACTGTCATGGACACAACAGTGGACTAGACACGCTTAAGGCTTGAGCCAGCAGGACAGTTTCTATGGTGTCTTCTTAATAATCCATTTTTCATTCTATTACAATGTAAACTGTATTTACTTATTGCTGGTATTTTTGTGGCAGCAGCTGCTACTGCTGCTGAAATCAAACATCCCATTTCCAAGGGCATTCTGGGGCTGAAAGGAAAAAAAAAAAGCAAAGGAAAGGCAAGCATTTGACTCTCCTCCTGGCTATGTGGAAAGGAGAACTGGGTGATGCTTTACATCATCTCAAAAATAAGCAGGAAAGGACTTCTGCCTGAAGTGCATGTTGCCAGCACCAGTTGGCCCCCTTAGGCAGAATTAGATAAGATGCAGCTGTAGCTGTCCCAGCTGCATAGTTCTCTTTTCGCATTAAATGCACAGGCAGTCGGTACAGTGAACTTACCAGGCTAGGAAGTGGATGCAATGAAGATAAGACATAATGAGGAAAGGATAAATAAAAACACTGTTTAGCGGCAAAGCACTGCAATTGTACTACACACTTTGGAACAGGGGACTTCTTCAGCGAATCAAAATGCTACTCATCACATTATTCAGTTCTCAAGGAATTTCCCTGTGAAAGGAAATGTCAGTTTTCTCTCTGTCTTCTCTTTCAACCCTGCCCAGCTTTATGAATAGTCCTTTATTTTTTCCCTTCTAAAAGAAAGAGTTTGCATGCTGCAGAAAGGAAAGTGTGGGCCTTTGTTATTAATGTTGTAGAAATACAAATATGTCCACCTAAGAAAGGAGTCTTCATTAACTCCCACAGCCCAGAAAATTAAGGCACGGCTCATCAGGATCTGAGCTTGCTATTGGTTAAATTGCAAGGGACTAGTTGACTTGCTGGGGTTTATAATGCTGATAGAGCGGTTTCCACGTGAATGAAGGATAAACAGCGATTAATTTCAGCCAATAAATAATGGTTTGAGGCCCACATTGAAAGAGGAACAATTACTTTTCCATTTTTCCTGCCAAATGAGCTGATAAGAGAAAACAGGGGAGTTGGCCACGTAAATCAGTCTTAATTTTATCTTGCCCATTAAAAAGCAGCCATTAAGACCATCTTCGGCTCATTTCATCCTCTTCTTGTTTCAGTTTTTCAATTTGCACAAAAGGGGGGAGTTTGCTCGTCATAAAATTTCACTTTGGCCAACCTATCATTTGCATCTGAGCCAATAAATAGCAATTAGCATAAACATTTAAATCAGGAACTGGAACAAATTCTTGTTCCCCCAGCAAGCTGTTAAATTACTGTATTTCACTATATATAAGAAGCATTAGAAACAAGATCTGCTGGGCACAATTATCCCTTTCAAACAAGACATGCTTGAAATAATAATAAAAAAAGAAGAGATAGCTCACTGGCCAACCTTCTTGCTCATAGCCAATGAGCTTGATCAATGCAGAGAGAAGCCGCACCATTAATGATGCTCAACAAAGCCCTATTTCAAGCTTTCCCTCGAAAGGGATTTATTTGATCTTTATCCAAAATATATTCCCCAGGAATTAATTTAATTTGCACTGATGTTATATCATCAAACTTAATTTTTTCTTGTACATTTTTCTCACTTGGCTAAAATGTGCATATCTTTACATATTGGTAAGCCTGATGTTTGCAAGTCTTGCTTTCTTTCAGCATGTTAATTATGTCAACACATATCCAGTGAGCATGAATCTGGCCTGCTTCTGATGTGGTAAATCAGCAATCACTCTGTAAATGCCAAAGCCACTGGACATTAGGTAAGACAGAGGCTCAAGCAGACTCCTTTTCTTTTACATGCGTTCTTGACTTGCAAGAATATTTTAACTCTTATGCAACATTTTTCACCCTCATAGACTACAACAGAAAGTAAGTAGAGTTATTCCCATTTTACAGTTGGGGAACCTAGAGCGCAGACATTAAATGCCTTGTTGAAGGTCATAAAGGAACTCTGAAACGCAGCCACAGTTGGCACATGGGCCTCAAATACACATCTCTAGTTTAACTCTTTCTAGTGTGTTTGTTGAGAAAATTGTTGTCATATGAATCAGTTCTTCCTTAGGGTTATCTAGGGTCCTTCTGAATGTGACCCATACATATTTTTTTCTAAAGAAGAGGAATTTTGAAGATAGATAGATGATAAAGCATTAAACTTTTTGTACACTGAACTGTACAGATAAGGTACCACCTCAGAGTAGTTCAGTGTAAAAGACACTGATTTTAGTCAATGTAAGCCATTGATGAAGATGGCTTTAATTGTGGATTGTTGGTTTTTTTTGTTTGGATTGTTGGATGGGAGTCAGTATAGTGAAAAGAAGAAAGGTGAAAATCAATGCAAAAGTAGCAGCGAGAGAGAGCTTTTGCTCAGGTGCTCAAGAATTCTAAAGTGATGCCTAGGGACAAATGCTGAATCCCCACCAGCATGCTTCTGCAGTCACTGTCTTTTACCTAAAGCTTTTCACTCATAAGGAGAAACTGCATCCAAATGTATATGGGAGAGCTCTCCTTCCACTGTAGCACAAGGTAATTTTTTCTGCTGTTAAGTTTTCAAAAACAAAACCAAAAATAATAATTGTAAAACCTTATTATACTATGGGCAATTTCTGGATTACTGCACAAAGATGGAAGAGCTTCCAAGACTTTACTTGTGCCTTATCCCACAATGCCAATCCTTATTCTTTGGACCAGTCTACATCCAAACTCACATTCAGATAACAGACTAGCTTCTATCCTTTACCTGCAGTGAAATTGTGATTTAAAGTTTCTCTGAGGCTAATCTTGTTTTGTATCGCTTGCCTTGTTTCAGGTTAATAGTAAAATAAGTTAAATTCTTTCTGGGTACATTTTTCTTATAGCCTGTGTTTTAGTACTAACAAGTAAAATGTTTTCTATGTCAATAGCATATTTCACGTAAGGATCTGAGAAATGAGTAAGTGTTATTACTCCCTCTTCATGAACATAAAAGCTGAAGGCTGATTTACAGACAGAAGTACATTATTTAAACTGACAGTGTTAATTAAACCAGTTTAGTAAAACTAATACAAAAATCTGTTCAGAATCTTATTATGGTTTGGAATAGGTTACACTGTCATAAAAGTCACTTGAAATATAATGCACTAACGTCCATGTGTGGCATTATACCAGGTTGATTAAATTATTTTTAAAGTAGACATAACACAATTTCTGGGTCTAAACAGAATTTCTAAATCATGAGCGGTTCAGTGTTTAGACTTAAGGCCATAGAATAGCAGACTTGTATCCAAAACCTGCACCCACAAGGATAATATGATAATATTGTAACATGATCATTTTCTCCCTTATGGAGCAGTTTATGAACAGATACATGATATTACCCTCTAACTTTCCTCTTTTCATTTCCATAAAAGTTATTGTGACCATCTCTTGGTAATGCATATCTCTAATGTAGCAGGATAATAAACATAGATTAAAAGTATGTTAAATTATTCCTAACACACTAATAATTAACATTAGGTTTGTTTCAGGCAAAGTTTATCAAAGAACCTGAGTTTTAGGTATGAATTTCAGAGGTGCAGTTCTGTAAATTCATGGGTTAATATTTGTGTAAGTAAGAAGATAGCAATACTGGATGTTCTTTGAGGTATCCTCCAGAACACCTTTGAAGAATGCAATTCTCAGAAATGCTTCAGTTTGGCCACTTGAAAATGTCATTGCATCGCATCATACACTTATTTAAGCATTTCAGCTGCTCATCATTGCAAGCAGGAAGGACCTTATCTGTAGCAAGGAAAACTCTTGATGATGACAATAGTTAAAATTCAGTGTATTGTCCTTCACTATATTGTCCTATGCATATTATACTTGTGCTGAATAATTAAGAGCTCTCTGCTTGGCAGTTTATTGAAGAATTTGCAGGAGTTTTCCTGGTGAAATTAAATAAAATTAAGTGTGGATGGTCTTAAAGTTCTTTTCTAAACTAGTTGATTCTATGACTCTATAATACAAAAATGGAAGTCTCACATACACTGAGGGACATTTGCATTCTGAAGCTGTGTGCTCCATAAGGAAAATAACCAAAAGGAATAAAATAGGCAAGAAACAATCCACCGTTTTGCCCAGTATTTTAAACTGAATCAGCTTTGTAATACTGTAATAATTGTAATACATTAATTTTACATGCCAACAAACTCAGAAACAAAGATGTCAGAAACTGGATCAATACTGGGGCTTGAAGGACAATGTGAAATGTCTGAGAAGTATTGTTCAGAATTTTTTTTTATGGTTGACAGGATTTAGGAGTGTGAAACTAAGAGTACAAGTCATAAATGCTAACATCTAGCAAAAATTGCAATGGATATTTTCTTGAGAGTAAATAAATGACCATCGGTATGAATCAAATCAACGAGAAGATATGTCATCCAGTTCTTTCAAAGCTTTCATGTGATACAGATGGAGGAGACATCTATCAAATTCACAGATTCACTACAAGCTTCATAGTGTCTGAATTATGATTTAACCATTAGTTGTGAAATTGAAAATTTATGTCAAATCTATAATTTGTTTTTATTATGGTAAGTGATTTATAATTCCATAATGCAGAGACTAGCAACTTGATGAAACAGCTGAAGCTTTAGTCTGTGCTGAACAGTTTCAGTTTTCTTGAAAAAAAAGAAGTAAACCAAAAGTGAAATAAATCATTTCCACAAAACTTGTATTGACAGAGAGAGATTAATCCATTTTTTCTGTGTATATTTAATAATATTTCATGTGAAAATTGAATGCAAAGTGCATACAAAATGTAAAATATTGGGAAAGTAAAACCTCAGTGATCCCGGGAAGCTGGCCTTTCTTTTATTTGAATTAAATTTGTAGTGCAAAAAACCCACATATTTTTGTAAAAAAGTAGAGAAAAACTGAAATTAAAAATGTTTATTAATTTCTTCCAGTCTGAGATATTACGTAGGACAAGGGGAGAATTTGGATAACTAAACATAAAATTGATGTGATGAGTTTTCAAATTCATCTCAAAACCTATCCTACTGCATTACAGACGAAATATTTCATCAACAAAGTATAAATAGTATCTATTACAACTCATGGAATATTCAGACTACGATAACCAGACATGAAAGCTTTTGTGATGTATTGCATGCTTGAAAACATAAAGATTGTGAACAAAACTGTTAATCCAATGCAGAAAATTACCAATATTAGTAAAATCCCCTTAAGTCCTATTGTTTTTCTGAACTAGAGGAGGCTTGGAACAGTTGAAATGAAAATTAAAGCCATAGGCCTGGAATATATGCTGCTGTACCCTGCCAGGCTGTGGGTGCATGGTGGCAGCCAGACGTATGTCTTTCCTTCTCCTGCAGATGCTCCTGTCATTCTGGGTCATAGGGAAGCAGACTGCATTGGGATGGTAGACAAAATAGGTTTAAAGGAGCATATCATATGGAAGTTTAGCTTTTTTAATTTGGGAACTGAAGTAGGCTATTGCTCATTGTGATATCTGTCTGAACAACAGCTTTTAAATGAAAACTAAACATTCATGGAGAATAACAGAATGGTTACAGACCCTTATCCTAGCATGGCAGTCAGAGATAGTGGGGTTTTTAGCTGTCATGGAATTACTTTGA